>CBVK0102775754.1:0-12095 GCA_900067695.1 Picea abies
GGTTTTACAGAGTTGCAAGACCAGGGTTCAATTCCAGAAAAGGTTGTGGGGTCGACATTAGTTAAAACACCAATTCAGGGATTAATTCTTGGAAAGGAAGATATTCATGATTCCACTCCAGAGCAGAGCCGAGGTAGTACAGATATCCTTACCTCCATTATTCACAGAATACAACAAGAAATTAAATGTAATGGTTTGACACCCAGTGAAACAAGGGAAGAAAGTTCATACCCTCAACAAAAAATATCGGGCAAGGAAAAAGGAAAGCATGGACAACCTCCTAAGTCCACCACTGAGGAATTGAAGGTAGAAGCACTAGAAGAGATGGAGAATACTTTGTCTCCAACATCAAAAGTTGAGGCGAGGGAAACAGTTGTTCAGAATAAAAAGAGGAAGTTAGAAACATAGCAGAAGTCTCGAAAAATGGCAAGCAAAATAAGAAGATTGGAAATAAGAGTCAAGTCGAGGAATACTTCAATCCCATTCATCGATTTGGAGACATATAGGGAAGAAGAAATAGTCCTAGGAAAGAAAGAGGAAGTTCCATGATGAAGGACTCGATCTTCTAGTAAGGCCCTTCAAACATGTATACATTCACCATTAGAATTTGATTTTCATGCACTTGATACGAAAGGAATTCAGGATGCCCTAGAAAACATTAGTAAAGAGATAGAAATCATACACATTCCTTCTCAATCATAGAGTGATAAGGAAAGTATCAGTGAATTGCAAGAAACTATTTATGAAATGGAAGTATTGGAGCGGCACATCAAAGGAGAAAATGCAAGTTTGAAAAAGACTATAGTTAAACTTGACAAGAAAACAAAAGTATTTGAATATGAGAAAAAATGCTTGCTTAAAGAAGCTGAGAAGTGGTATGGGAAAACTTAGGAGGAAAAACTCCAAATTTAGAAATTGAAAAACAATATCAAGGAATTAAAGAAGAAAACTAAAGGCTCTTCATCAGGACTACACACATTGTTGGCAGCAGCAGAGCAAGTATAACAAACATAGCAACACACAATTTTGAAAATTTTGAAGGGGCAATCAGAATTTTGTTGTGTGAGGACACACAACACCTCCAGTGTGGGGGAAATGTTGGGCTTCAAAAACTCACTCTTTTTTCATCATTTTTGCATAACTTTTATCCATTTATCATATGCCAAAATCCTTCTTTTTGACATAATAAACCCTTATTTCATCCCATCCTTGATACCAGATAGCATAAGAGATAAAAGTTTAATCTTTATCTTATTTTGGTTATTTTGATGCAATATAGTTTAATTCATTGTTATTTTAAAAGTGAGTTGCGAACTCTTCTGATTTTGAAGCTACCGAATTCCTGTAAGCACTAATGACTTTCTGTAGTAGATTTGTTTGAACTCAAGGTTTGGGCTTCTTCCAGAATAAATCCAAATTTATACCAAGTGCCAAATCTACAACTCCAACTTACCCATTTGTCAAATCAACGCAAGAACCCTCATGGATGTTAGGAAGCAAAATTCAAAGTTGTAGTCAACCTGCTTATGTGGCAATGATGTGGCAAGGTATGCAAGCTCAAGACTCCATCAAAATATCGATCTGAGGAACGAAATCATATGGAGAAATTCATGCATCCTATCATGAATTTCTCCATGACATTTGTCAATATTTATATTTTCCATATCATTGTAAATATTAAACGCATATTAAGTTGCAAGTTTAAATGATCACATTCCTATAAAATTGGATCTAAAATGATCCCGATTCATTTGTATAAATTCAAACTTAGAACACTAGAGAAACCATCGTAGAAATCATAAGATATTGTACTTTTGACTTTGATCTAATACAAGTGTTGTTGGTTTTTATCGTGCCAATTATATGCTTGAGTAATTCATAGTTCGTATCTGCATAAGACTCTTCTAGTAACATATAAGGATTCAGGAGGGCCCCCTATGACTAATTTTGTTACTTATTTCTCTGTTACTCTGTTTTCAAATTCTGAGATTCTATTTTTAGTTGTCCTTTTTCTGCAATTGAATCTTGTTTCATCTACAGTGTTGATTTCGATACAACAGTTATTGAGTACCCTTGACTTTGGTAAACAGAGCTAATTAGAAAAATATGTAGTTTTTGGATTCAATTGAAAAAATCCATAAATCTTTTGATCAAAGAATTAAATGAACTCGTATTGTTGTGAGTAAACAACAGTAGCATTAGATTTTAATTTATTAGTTTAGTTTCTTTTAAATTTTCAAAGTCAATTTAGATTTTCATCAGTTTACAGAGCCAACTGGGATTTTTTTGTAGTTCATGAAATCATATTGATCACATTCCTGAAGTTAAGAACTAAATATTAAGTGACTATTGGTTTTTAAAGTTGTTTTCATTTATACTCTGTTTTAAAATTTTGCACTCTGTTATCACTCTGCTTTTGTGTTCACAAAAAAATTAGGATAAGTTAGGAATCAATCTCCATTGCATTCATAATAACAAAAATTGGAAACCAAGTTTCTGCACATACAATGTTGCATATTTTATAAGGTTACAAACCCGAGTTGACAATTTAATGAACCAAATTCCTATAATAGAATTTGGCTGACAGCCAGCAAGAACAAACGCTATTAGATGTGCTGAAAATAAATATTGAACATTTTTCATGGGATTATAAATACATGAAGGAATTCATCCTTCTATTTGTACTCACCTATTTATATCAAGGAGGACTACAAACCTATTAGGCTGCCCCAAAGAAGGATGAACCCTGCAATGAAATACATAGTTAAACAAGAACTTCAAAAGTTGCTAGATGTTGGATTCATATATCCTATATCAGAGAACGAATGGGTCTCTCCTCTAGTTATTGTCCCAAATAAGAATGGGAAATGGAGGATATGTGTAGATTACCGAAAGTTAAACAATTCTACCAGAAAGGAACATTTTCCCCTACCTTTTATTGACCAAGTTTTGGATGTCTTAAATGGGAAGAAATACTTTTCCTTTCTGGATGGTTTTAGTGGATACAACCAAATTTAGATAAATACTTTTCCTTTCTGGATGGTTTTAGTGGATACAACCAAATTTAGATTAGTCATGAGGATCGGGACAAGACCACCTTTACTTGCCCACAGGGTACATTTTCATACAAAGTATTACCTTTTATTCTTTGTAATTCCCCAACCAATTGTCAAAGAGCAATTCTTAGCATCTTTTCAGAACTCAACCATGATAAAGTTGAGATCCATGTGGATGACTTTGCCACGTATGGAAATTCATCTAATGAAGCCTTGGACAATCTAGATAAAGTTCTCCAAAGATGTAGATAAATGAATCTATCCCTTAGCAATGAAAAATGTAATATGATTAGGAATGAAGGGATTGTTTCATGACATCATTTGTCCTCTAGAGGGATTGAAGTATACAAAGATAAGATCAAAATCATCACTTTACTTCCTACTCTTTCAAACCCATGCCAATTGTGTGGCCACCTTCCAAAATGGTGTGCAAGGAATCCATGAACTTGCATCACAAACCTATTGTGATAGTGGCACTGCCACCTTCCAAAAAGTTGTTGGGGGTATCCACATACACTTTTGTAGGTTTACCATGGAACTATCATGACTATATGTGGGCCATCCACATGGATATGTCACATGGACATTTTATCATTATGGCCACACAATAGCAGGGAGTCATAGAAATAACCTTGCAATCAAATTATGATGGAATTTCTCTAATGTCTTGCATCAATTCATAATGGTCGAAGAAAACAATGGTGAGGTTCTCACGGTTGTTCCCTCAATAGCCACACAACTTGGTGAAAATTGTGACACGATTTTGTACAAGTCATACCATCTCCAAAATAAAAAAATAAAACCAATGAAAATGAAGAGTGGGACAAGATCTATTACTTACGACCACATAATTAAAATCCAATAGTTGGTTTGCATGTAGCAAGATCCAAAAGCTCTAAGGCACGGATGGAATTTAGAAACCAACCAATACAAATGATTTTTGAAATAGTGGGTCCCACCCTATTGTTTATGTAAAAGATGGTTTAAGATATTTAAGATAACATGACGAGTATAAATCCCCCTATTTTTTTAAAGAGGTGGTACTCCTCTATCAATATTTCATACTTTACAAAAAGAAGGCTATAAAAGACTAAGTTTTCAGAAGATAAATAATCACATGAAAAGGACGCCTGAGTGAGGACCAGGCTCATTCAAGAAATGAATATTCACAATATGTTACAAGACTATAAATCATAAGGATAAGGAATTTGAAAAGATAACATTTCCATCGTAGCGTGATCAAAATAACACATCATTGGACAAGATAAGAAACACAACCCGCATTCACAAAGAACTTGACAGGATTATTGTGTTAAAATCAAAAAAATATTTTGATGGGCATACATTTGAAACCTCATGCTTTAAAATCAAAGTCCAAGAAATCACTAATGTAATGCCCTGAATAGTTCTTTGGGGATCCTAAAAAATATACAAATGTTAGTATTGAAAATAATAATGTCCGAAAAGTTTATAAAAAAATAAAAGGCATTCGTCCTTCAAGGAGGAATGGGATTAGGCTCTCGTGGACCATGAAATTAAAGAAAGACTTGGAAGAGAGAAAAGAAACATAGTCAGAGGTCGGCCTTTGGTTTTCACAGATTCTTATACAAGAAAGGTTGGGTGACTACCAACTAAGAAAAAATTAAAAATGTGATTACTTGACTTACTATGATGGATGGAGAGATCTTGTTATTTGCTTGTTGGAGTGTTTTTTGTAGATTTTTTGGTTTAAAGTTCCGTGGTGGTTGCAACTAAATTTAGTTGATCTATCTCAATTATCTTTATCAATTCTTTCTTCAACCATAATTCAATATACTCTTGCATGGGAGCAACTGTTGTCTCATGTTTAATCATTGCATTGAATAATTCTTTCTCAATATCTCTAATATCGAAACTGAGTTCGTGCAACATGTCTTCGACATCCTTTTTCTTGTTTACATAGCGAATCAACCATTTTTCTACTTCCTCTTCCGAGTATTCAGTTATTTCATTGAACTCATTTTCCCATGAAAATTTTAGAGCATCCAAATGTTCTTGTAATTGATCCTTACAGAGTATAATTGAGTCTATTATTAAATGTGGGCCTCTTAGATATTTTTTCAAATCAACAAGTTTTATAAATAGAGCACCCCTTCTGTCATTAATGTTGTCACATTCTCCAAGCAATTTTTTTAAACATTGAATCATTTTTAATATGCTTTAATATAATTTTTTATGGGATATTTTGTTCTCTCCTTTGCATTTCATTCATATTAGATATTTTAGCAGAGAATGTACCAACAACTTCCCCGTATAATTTTTCATCATAATTCAGGTCCTTTTGGAGATATTCTTTGAAAATTGTAATTCTTGAATAAAGTATAGTAGAACTAGTACCCAGTTCCCATGTTTCAAAGATCAAGGAGATTCTTTTCTTGATATTCTCTCAAATGTATTATATGATGGATATCAATAATTTCAAAGCACCTCTTATCCTAGGGATAGATTTCAGGATGTCTTCCAAAGTATTGAGAGGCTAGAGGGTGGAAATTGGCTCGGAGAATAGAGGCTTCGGCAATAAGGTGTTCTCTAATTCTCTTATCTTTTATTTTAAGATATGGATTTCTATTTCAATTCATTAAATGAGGAATTGAATGCTTCTCCAAATGATTCATGAAATTGCATGACCTTTGATGGTTCTACCCCTTTTAGATCAATCACATTGTTCCATTTTTCAACAACCTTTGTATTGTTCAAATTAATTTTTTCAATCAACAAAATTTTAGATTCCTTGTTGAAAGTTGCATGGTGCAATGTAACAAATTACTCGTCAAAAATAATGTCTCTCGGCAAGCCAACTCTAGTTTTATTTCTCTATTTTCCAACAATCTTTGTGTGGCCCAATTGTTCGACAACACAGGTATTCCAACAGAGGACAAACACCTTCAGTAACCACTCACATAACGAGATCAAAGATCAACACACCGATGTTTTGACGTGGTAAAACCCCCACAGGGAAACATCCACATCCCTAGCCAACGTGACCACTTGGAGCAGTTTATTAATGCAAAAGAAAAATATTACAGAGATATTTTACAAGAGAGTTTCTAAAAATCGATCATCGAAAAATGACCCTTCATTCTCTTTAAATAGAGATCATGGACCAATCAGGTGTTAATCCATAGATCAATGGTCATTAAGATCAAGGAGAATATGAACCGTCGGATCACTCTATGTCGGTAACACATCGTGGCTGTCAGATTTTCTAACTACAAATGAATACTAATGCATATTAAAGAAACACACTTTTACCTTGTTGGGTATGTGTTATATTCTTTGCACGAGTAGTAGTGTCTGAGCGCTTGTGACCGAGATCTACACTCTTTCCCTACACGACGCTCTTCCGATCTCACACGCCTGAGTGAGGACCAGGCTCATTCAAGAAATGAATATTCACAATATGTTACAAGACTATAAATCATAAGGATAAGGAATTTGAAAAGATAACATTTCCATCGTAGCGTGATCAAAATAACACATCATTGGACAAGATAAGAAACACAACCCGCATTCACAAAGAACTTGACAGGATTATTGTGTTAAAATCAAAAAAATATTTTGATGGGCATACATTTGAAACCTCATGCTTTAAAATCAAAGTCCAAGAAATCACTAATGTAATGCCCTGAATAGTTCTTTGGGGATCCTAAAAAATATACAAATGTTAGTATTGAAAATAATAATGTCCGAAAAGTTTATAAAAAAATAAAAGGCATTCGTCCTTCAAGGAGGAATGGGATTAGGCTCTCGTGGACCATGAAATTAAAGAAAGACTTGGAAGAGAGAAAAGAAACATAGTCAGAGGTCGGCCTTTGGTTTTCACAGATTCTTATACAAGAAAGGTTGGGTGACTACCAACTAAGAAAAAATTAAAAATGTGATTACTTGACTTACTATGATGGATGGAGAGATCTTGTTATTTGCTTGTTGGAGTGTTTTTTGTAGATTTTTTGGTTTAAAGTTCCGTGGTGGTTGCAACTAAATTTAGTTGATCTATCTCAATTATCTTTATCAATTCTTTCTTCAACCATAATTCAATATACTCTTGCATGGGAGCAACTGTTGTCTCATGTTTAATCATTGCATTGAATAATTCTTTCTCAATATCTCTAATATCAAAACTGAGGTGGTGCAATGTGTCTTCAACACATTCATTCTTGTTTACATAGCAAATCAATCACTCTTCTACTTCCTCTTCCGAGTATTCAATTATTTCATTGAATTCATTTTCCCATAAAACTTTTAAGGTATCCAAATGTTCTTGTTGATCCTTAGAGGATAGAATTTAATCCACTATCAAATATTGGTCCCTCAACTCTTTTGTCAAATCAACAAGTTTTATAAATAAACCACCACTTTTGCTATTTATATTATCAATTCCTTGAGTAATTCTTTTAAACATTCAATCTTTTTTAACCGTCCAATATTAATTCGCCTTAACCCATTTTTTTATGGGAGAATTTGTTATATCCTTTGCATGTCATTCATACTAGATATTTTAGCAGAGAGTGTGCCAACAACATCCTGGTAGAAATTTTCATCACTATCCAGGTCCTTTTGGAGATATTCTTTGAAATTTGTAATCCTTGAAGAACATATAATAGAACTAGTACCTAGTTCCCATATCTCAAAGATCAAGGTAAATTATATATATATATATATATATATATATATATTCTCTCCAATGTATTGTCTGATGGCTATCAATAATTTTGAATCACCCCTTATCCTAAATCTAGATTTTAGAGTGTCTTCCAAACATTGAGAGGTTGGATGGTGGCAATTGGCTCGACGAACAAAGGCTTCAATAGTAAAGAATTCTCTAATTATTTTATTTATTCTTTCAAGATTTGGTTCTTTATTTCAATATCATTAATTGAGGACTTGAGTGATTCTTTGTTTGCTTCGTTAAATTGAATGACCTTTGAGGGTTCTACCCCTTTTAGATCAATCTCAGAGTTCCATTTCTTAACAACATTTTTATTTCTCAAATCAATTTTTGCAATCAATATTTTTTTAGATTCTTTGTTAAAAAATGCATGGTGCAATGTGACAAATTACTCCTCAAAAAATAATGGCTCTTGACAAGCCAACTCATGTGTTAATTCTATGTTTTCCAACAATGTTTGTGCAACCCAATCGGGCTCTTATTCTTATGCATCCACTTCCATATCTCAATGTTTAGGTGCTGGAATTTCCTTCTCTCCATTTTGAGTTACATTTATTTTCCTTTTGAGTGCTACAAGGGTAGTATGAGTTTTCCCAAAGTTTTCTTTTGGAGGGTTTTCATCCCCTCCATCACCAAAATTTCCCAAATGGGAATTCTTTTGGCCAAGAATACTTCCCTAAGTTTGGTTTTTTGTCGAAGAATCCTCTGTGACACATTTGGTGAACCAGGATTAAGGTTACCACTTCTCACTGTTCGACCCTTCTGTTTATGTTGGTCATTAGTGTTGACCAAGGTGTCAAGATCATCATGAACTTTGTCGGGGATGGCTTCCATGTGGTTATGATTGTCCCCACTTCCTTATTTAAATTGAGTAGTCTTCACAAAAGATGAGCCATAGTTGACTACAGACATATGTGTTGTAAACAAATCATTGGGGTCAAATCTTGGAATTTTAGGGACTTCTCTTAGTTTGAAATTATCAAAATGCTTAGAAAATTCATCTAGATGGGAAATATTTTTTACAATGAGTTCCCCAATTTTCCAATGCAATGGAATGAACAAATTCTTTCTCTTCTTATTAAAGAAGTGTGCCTAGAACTTGTATTATTTACAAACTTCAATAACAAAGAATTTATCTTACACATACAAAGGGAGTAAGGATGATTTCTCCATGAAGCCATACAATCTTATGAAATTGAAATCATCCAAGGTTTCAAAAACCCCCTTCCCTACCAAAAAGGAAACAACTTCGATAGACAATCTCAATATGTTGGAACCATAGACTAGCTTCATGAAAGTAGACAGGAAAGCATTTTAAACTCCATAAAAATTATATGGAGCTTTGTGTTTCCATAATGTTGGATACCAAAATTGCACAAGGTATTTGCCAAAATCAACACTCCTTGTGCGAGGCAAGTCTTCAAAGATATGGTAGTATGCTATTGTGAAAATCAAGTAGGAACTCATGAAGAATTTCTTATTTTTATGAAAGTTTACAAGATGAAGAGAAACTTCGCTCAAAATACTTTGAGCCTAGTCAAATAAAATTCTTTCATGGATAGAGAGATTCAAGACATACAATACATATTATGAGATAGTAGTTGTAGATTACTGCCCAATAATTTTGGCAATTAACAACGAAAACTATTTATAAGGGTATTTCAAATAACATACCTCTATATGGGTGGAATTATTAGAGTAGTCCAATGGCTTTAAGAGAAAATTGTCCAATATTTTCATCCCCCGATGGTTGGCCTTTAGGAAGGTGTTTTATTTTGAATTTTTTCTCAAGGGAAACATGAGTCTTCCCCTACAATAGACTAATCCTTTTATCATTGTTAAAGTTCTCAACACACCAGAGAATGATCTCCTTAAAATCTGATACCTCTGGCATAGAACCTGCCAATGTTATTCCAAAAGTCTGGACCTTGTTTGAATTATTTCTTCAAGAGGGGGTGTTGTATACCATTTAAATGCCTTGGACCATTGAAAGGTGTGGTCTTCACATCCTAATGTATTTAGAGTGTCACCACAATAGAGCATTCTATAATTCTTTTATTTATTCTTTCAAGGTTTGGTTCTTTATTTCAATATCGTTAATAAAGGACTTGAGGGCTTCTTTGTTTGCTTCGTTAAATTGCATGACCTTTGAGGGTTCTACCCCTTTTAGATCAATCTAAAATCTCATAGTTCCATTTCTTAGCAAACTTTTTATTTCTGAAATCAATTTTTTCAATCAATAATTTTTTAGATTCTTTGTTAAAAGATGCATGGTGCAATGTGAGAAATTACTCCTCAAAAATTAATGGCTCTTGACAAGCCAACTCTTGTGTTATTTCTCTGTTTTCCAACAATGTTTGTGTGGACCAATCAGACTCTTCTTCGTATGCATATGTTTCCATATCTCCATGTTTAGGTGTTGGAATTTTGTTCTCTCCATTTTGAGTTACATTTCTTTTCCTTTTGACTACTACAAGGGCAGTATGAGTTTTCCCAATGTTTTCTTTTGGAGGGTTTTCATCCCCTTCATCACCAGAATTTCCCAAATGGGAATTATTTTGGCAAAGACTACTTCCATGGGTTTGGTTTTTTGTCGAAGATCTCCTTTGTGAGACATTTGGTGAACCAAGATTAAGGTTAGCACTTCTCATGGTTCGACCCTTCTATTTATGCTGGTCATTACTGCTAACCAAGGTGTCAAGATCATCATGAAATTTGTCAGGGATGGCTTCCATGGGGTTATGATTATCCCCACTTCCTTATTTAAATTGAGTAGTCTTCACAAAAGATGAGCCATAGTCGACTACAGACATATGTGTTGTAAACAAATAATTGGGGGAAAATCTTGGAATTTCAGGGACTTCTCTTGGTTTGAAATTATCAAAATTCTTAGAAAATTCATCTAGATGGGAAATATTTTTTACATTGATTTCCCCAATTTTCCAAGGCAATGGAATGAACTGATTCTTTCTCTTCTTATTAAGGAAGTATGCCCAAAACTTATATTTTTTACAAACTTCAATAACAAATAATTTATCTGACACATACAAATGGAGTAAGGAGGATTTCTCCGTGAAGCCATACAATCTTATGAAAATGAAATCATCCAAGGTTTCAAAAACCCCCTTCCCTACCAAAAAGGAAACAACTCCGATAGACAATCTCGATGTGTTAGGACCATATACTAGCTTCATGAAAGTAGATAGGAAATCATATTGAACTCCATAAAAATTAAATGGAGCTTTGTGTTTCCATAATATTGGATACCAAAATTGCACAGGGTATTTGCCAAAATCAACACTCCTTGTGCAAGGCAAGTCTTCGAAGATATGGTAGTATGCTATTGTGAAAATCAAGTAGGAACTCATGAAGAATTTATTATTATTTTGAAAGTTTACAAGATGAAAATAAACTTCGCTCGAAATACTTTGAGCCTAGTCAAATAAAATGCTCTCATGGATAGAGAGATGCAAGACATACAATTCATATCCCAAGATAGTAGTTGTAGATTACTGCCCAATAATTTTGGCAATTAACAAGGTGAAGTCTTTACAAGGGTATTTCAAATAACATAACTCTATATGGGTGGAATTCTTAGAGTAGTCCAATGGATTTAAAATAAAATTGTCCAAGATTTTCATCCCCCCATGGTTAGCCTTTAGAAAGGTGTTTGATTTTGAATTTTTGCATGTTGTAATAGGCTCAGGGAGCCTGAGCATACTTCTAAATATTGTGGGCTCGAGGGAAACATGAGTCTTCCCCTAAAATTGAATAATCTGATTCTCGTTGTTAAAGTTGTCAACACACCAGAGAATGAGCTCCTTAAAATATGATACCTCTGGCATAGAACCTAACAATGCTATTGCAAAAGTCTGTAGCTTGTTTGAATTATTTTCTTCAAGAGGGAGTTTTGTATACCATTTAAATGCCTCAAACCATTGAAAGGTGTGGTATTCACAAGTGTCACCACAATAGAGCATTCTCTAATTCTTTTATTTATTCTCTCAAGATTTGGTTCTTATTTCAATATCATTAATTGAGAACTTGAGTGCTTCTCCATTTGCTTCGTTAAATTGCATGAGATTTGAGAGTTTGTTGACGGGCAAAATCGACCGTCCGTCAACTGAGAGAGTGGAACCGGTCCGGGGTTGTCTAATAACCCAAGCCGTTTGGAATGAACCACCCTGACGGGTTTAGTGGCTCCATTAGCCAATCTAAGGTCCTAATAAAACAAAAAGAAAACTAATATAAACTAACTAATCTAACTAAAACTAAATAAAACAAACTAAACTAACTAACAATAAATAAAACAAACTAATCTAACTAATCTA
>CBVK0102775798.1:0-16335 GCA_900067695.1 Picea abies
CATTGTTTAATTCCCTGCATTATTGTGATCATCATTTAGTGTTTCAGCAAAGATTTTAAAAGAAGCATAACTGTTTAAGCACGGTAACAACTGATTCACCCCCCCTCTCAGTTGTCCAACAGTCGAATGTGCACAAGGGACAACAAGTTTTTTCATAGCTCAAGAATATAGAGAACATCATGTAGAGGAAAATAAGGGAGTTCAGGAATTTTGAGCCTGATGATTCCCATTCCTTAAGGTTTGAGACTCAATTTATCTGCAAAATACATTATGCCATCTACATTGTTATTGAAATCTTCGAAGAAGTCTCTTTGGAATTTCATGTGGGAGGTTTCACTTGTGTCATGAAGCCATGCATCTCTCCAAGGAGTATATGAAGTGTTAAACAAATCTTCAGTTACTCCTATATTGCAATGGACAACAATGTAGTGAGAATATTCATGTGGTATACCTTTCATTGGTTCTAAAGGTTTACCTTTTCCTCTTTCTGATTATGTATGTATTCTTTGATATTCTCCCATGGAACTCTACAATCATCTGCTTCATGTGACCCATTCTTTTTGCAATGGGTACAGTGAAGATTGGATCTATCACCTTGGTTGTGTCTACCCCCCTATCTCTGAAAATATTTCTTCCACGTCCTCTTTTGTTGTTTTCTCCTCTAGAAGAATCATGTGTTTGACTCTTCCCTTTCTGAGCAAGGCACACAATCTCTCTAGTGGAATGAACTAACTTATTTCCAAAGGCTTTCTCATGTTCTACAACTTTCTCCACCAACTTGTCAAATGTGATGTATTTCATTTGACCACTTGCTTGCAGAGATTCAAGGTAGTGAGAATACGTAGGGTAGAAGGCCTTAATGAAGGTTGTGGGAGGGAGAGTTATATTCACTCTAGTGGCATCAATGTCATATATTATAGCTTTGATCTCAGAAGCTAAATCCATGGGGTCATCATTCTTCAACTCTAGGTTGAAGAGATTCACTATCCGTTGTATTAGTTCCAGTTCAAAGTGTGTGCCATGCAAGTCCATTCAGACTCCTCAAAGCATTATAAGAGTCATTAATAGAAAAAATATGACGGCTCGCCTCTTCACTTATTGTCGTAGAGTGTTATATTTTTAGCTCGGGAGGTACTTCGCATGTGTGTCTTGTATGCGGAATTAACCTTGTACCTACACTACTAGACACTTGACTTTGTAATGGGTTTTTATAAAGTTATGATAAAGTGATTCTTTTATTAAAGTGACTTTTTAATAAAGTGTACCTTCTAATATTAAAGTGACTTTATCTCATAAAGTGCACAATGTACTTTAATATTTTAAAGTGATTTATTTTGAAGGGAATGAATCATGACCCTTGATCTCGTAAAGGCAAGATTAGATCTAGGGTTGGAGAATGTGAAGGGTCACTTTCAGATTATAAGAGAATAGATCTAGGGTTGGAGAATGTGAAGGGTCACTTTCAGATTATAAGAGAATACCTAGGGTAGTGTGCAAGACACAAGAAAAGAGATTGAGAGAGAGAGATATCTAGAAGAAAGAGGGCACAAATCCCAAGGAAACTTGATGTGTAACTGAGTTTGAGTTTTTGTTGTTGTGAAGGCTGTATTGTATGGATCTGTACAGTCCGTACAGCAGAGGAAAGGGGCACATATTTCGAGACCGATTTGTTGCACGCAAACCAAGGTATATGTTGGTGTATTTTTCTTCTTGTTGGGGGCATTTTTGTGTTGTTGTCCATATAGTACGTTTTGGGCATGTTTTCCTGTGTGCGGGTACATCTAGGTCATACAGGTCGTACAACTCATTCTGCACAGTTTTCTAGATGTAAGTGGTTTTCTTCTGCTGTGTTTTGTTAGTTTATGTTGATACAACTTTCCGAAAGATAATAAAAGATCTCTCTCTTGTTGGGTTTTCCCTGGCATTCCCTAAATTTCCGTTTATTTCATGCTTGGGTGATTGTTGTTCATTGTGTTTATTCCCCTGCAAAATTGCTTAGCAATGTGTATTTATGCTTATGGTAATTTTTGAATGTAGATTTAGACATTTCAGAGTTCATATAAGACAGTTATCTCTAGGTTGCTAAGTGTATGAAAGAACTTAGTACTTGTTGATTTTGTCTTTTAAAATTTCTACACAGAGATCATAGCATATGCTTTCTAGTCTTTGTCCTTCCATATGGCATGTTCTTTGTTTGATGTTGGAATGGGTGGTATACTACTCTTTGAATTTTCTTTTGAGGTAGCATATTCAAAGCATGATTCGGCTTCTTCTTCGGTGATTGTTTCTGCTCCACAAATTCCATTCCACAAGTCATTGAAGATCAAAGTGTTTTTTATCTTTCTGTACTATTCTTTGTGGTTCTATTTACCAATTAGCACTACGTTGATGATGGTAATTAGAGAATGCATCTTCTACCACCTTGTGTATCACACAATCCCAAAAGATAGCAAGAGCACTAGTATTACCAAAAAAGACGTGACACTTGCCAAGATTAAAAAAAAAACAAATATAAATGATAAGACAAATTGGAAGATATCATGACATGGAAAGGACTCAACAAGAAAAATCTATGAATAATTTCCATAAGCTTGGTAGAAAATTTCCAATTAAAATGCTAAGACTCAAGTATCTATCTTAATATCTTAGGTATTGGAAAAGGATCTAGACAACAGTGTTGTTGCAAGCTCATTAACAATAGAAAAACAGTCCACTCACTTGCAACCCATTCATCCGCGCATAATAATTATTTTATTATTTCCAAACCATTCTAAGGCTAGAGCCCCAGACCTTGGGAACAAAGTTGGGGTCATGCAGCTTCTCCCTCATTTTGAATTCAACAATCGTCTCTTTCATGGACTTCAGGTTGAACTAGTTGACCTCCCCTCCGTTGGTCCAGCCTCCCCTCGCACCTCTCTCACCATACCAAACATTCATGCACACCTTGTGGAGAGTAAACAAAATGATGGAGCAAGAATTAGGGTAATCCATGGTCTCACTACGCATGAGGAATGTGGTTGGCAGAGATTATTGTGCATGATAGAATGGAATGGTATCATTGAGCATGATGGAGTGTGGTTGGCTAGTATTACTACGCGTGAAGAATGTGACCGGAGTGAAAAACAGTTGGATAGATTCGTGAGAGTGAACAATGAAGGGCGACAAAAACCAACGGTGGACAGTTACTCAAATTAGGGTTTTTCATACTTGAACGAATGGAGGAGCGAATTGTAGTAGGAACGATCATAACAAAGATTGGTTTACAAGAGAGACAGAGAATCAACCAGGGTGCCAAAAGGTAGAAGGACAGGCATTTATGCACGTTGCAGGAAAGAAAATGCCACGAAATAAAATCATGTAGCTATTCCACGTATGATACCATTGCCAGGCCAGGTATTGGCAGAACTCATAACTCCATTGTTGTGTGATTGCATTATCTTGAGATTCAATAAAAATATAAAATGTGACTATTGGTCTTCCCCAACTGATGACTCTTCCTATCACTTACAACTCTTCATATTTACAATTTATATTACAAGTGACACAATCCCAAGGATTACATGTCAAAAAAATTATGAGCTAAATGGTTGTGCATTCACTCTGTGTTTAATAAGGATTTATGTATTGTTGTGTTGAGTTATTTAAACAGAATTCATGTCGATTTTAACATGCTGTAGATGCATTTAATTAATGGTATCAGACAATAGTTAAATCTATGTGAATTCATATTTGGTAAGCTACAGGAAATTAGTTAGCGGAAAATTTTAAAATTTATGAGTATTTTCGCACATAATGGACCTCAGTTGGGTTGGGTACGTTACACTTACAGAAATGAAGTTTTTCAAACTTCAATCTTGTTAGATTATGTAGCTTGGGAAGGTACTTCCACACTAGAGGTGTCTAGTAGTGTGGAAAGGGCTCGACTTATGTCTAGACAATATTATATTGGTGGGGACCACTCAAGTCAACTTGAGATTAAGTCACAGCTGTTGGATGTGACTTAAGTTGTCTCAATGCTTGATTAAATCTCCACCATTAGATCAAGATCTTGAGGAGAAGATCTAAGAGCCAGGATTGCATGAGAGGAAAGGATAGGGTTACAAATAACCTAGGAGGCCTCATTTCCTCCCAATCTCAAGTGAAGGCATCCGTACAAGCTAGAGTGGCTCTTCTAACGAGATCTTGTAGTTGGTTAAGTCGAACCAGCTAAGGAGGATCGAGTAGGGTCGAGAGAGCAACCTAAGGAGGACCGAGTAAGGTCAAGGAAGCAACCCAAGGAGGACTAGGCAGGTTAAAGAGAGGAGGCTGAGCTAAGGAGAGGAGGCCGAGCTAGGGTCACCTGCAACACAACAAATATACCTCCCATAATTCATGGGAAGTAACCAGGAGGCCATACGAGTGGTACAAATCACCAACAAGAAGAGGAAAGTAATACCCATGTACAAAATCAAAAGAGAAGTTCTGTTTACAGTATTTTGCTGAAGGTTAGAGGTGAAATCGAGATATAATATAGCTACAATTTTTCCATACGGCCGCCCAGTGAGTAACCCACGACTGTACGGATCCGTACAGGTGGTATGGTCTTTGCAAACAAAGCCTGGATGTTACAGTTCTATGTATTCACCGATCTGAGATAAATAAAATAGAGTTTTTGTGTTGCGGAGTAAAGTTTCCAGAATTTCTATACTTGCATATTTTGTGTGGCTGTAATATTTTTTATTGTAATTTGCTGTTGTATAGATTTGATATTTGAGTTTACAGCTATTATTTTCTTCATGGTATCAGAGCCAAACCTGTAACGGCCCCAAAAGATCTCGTGTACCTTTGTGTTCCAGAGACAAGGAAGGAAGAAGGTTGAAGAGAGGCCGAACCCTCTAAGTTGAAGCAGGAGAGGAGGACCGAACATGGTCGATTTGTTCAGTAAAAGAGGGAGCAAATTAGAGTTGGTACAAGTCTGCCCATTAAAAGTATCGAGAAAGGGTTTAAAAAAAGGCTGAAACTAAGTAGCAAGATGGATACAAACCTCAGATATGAGGATAGACTTGATGGTGCCTCCAACTACGTGCAATGGAAGTACATAATGAAGAATGCTCTTCAAGAAAGCAAAGTATGGGATATTGTAGAGAAGTCAGGCACCATTCCCACTGATGCTAAAGACAAAGAATTACATTATGTTGTAGAAATCTGAGCTCAAAGGATCCTTCTAGATGGAGTGAAGGATCATCTGGTACCAAACATTGGTGAGAAGCAAACAACTCATGAAATGTGGTCACATTTGAAGGGGTTGTTTGAGGCAAAGCATGAGAGTAGAATCATGGTTCTCAAAGAGAGACTTCAACACACAAAGATGTCTAAAGGGGAAGGCGTTACAGTCTACCTCCCAAAGTGAAACAACTACTAGATGAACTCCTTGCAATGGGGGTAAAACTGTCTCTAGCCGAGATAGTTTGTTTAGCCTTAAGGGGCTTCCCAAAGGAGTGGGATTCCTTCATTACAGGGGTAGTGGCCAGAGAGAATTTGTCAGATTGGGAAAGTTTATGGAATGACTGCTGCTAAGAAGAGATCGGTAGAGGAAGAAATGTGAATGAAGAGGAAGAGGAGGAGAATCTTGCTCACCTCCAATAAGGGAGGAAGACACAGAAGAGGAACAACCTTTAGAGGAGGATCCACAAACGAAAGACCTCTCACATGTCCAATGCTATGTGTGTGGAGAATTTGGACATTTTGCCAGCCAATGCTCTCAAGCCAAGAAGGGCTATGGTACAAAGGGTAAAAGGAAGGAGGTAGCAGCCTCAACAAAAATCGAGGACAAAGATGAGGAAGAAGAGCAGCGGTTGGCTGCCACAACTCGTGAGTTCTCTAGAATGTTACGAGATGAATATACTTTGTTTTTGGATGCAGAGGGAAAGACCAGGACATGGTGGTACATAGACAGTGGTGCCACATGCCATATGAGGAGTGAAAGACTTGCACTTCAGGAGTTTACAACCCAAGACTCAGGTTTTGTGAAGTGTGGTGTGCACTCTAGCATGGTGGCAATTTGAGGAAAAGGGGTTGTTACCGTCCTTATACACACCTACAAGCGTGGAGAAGTCTCCAACCGACTTGGTGTGTCCTTGGAGGCACAAGCCTATCTAGACAATATTATATTGGTGGGGACCACTCAAGTCAACTTGAGATTAAATTAGAGTCATTGGATATAACTTAAGTTATCTTAATGTTTGATTAAGTCCCCACTATTAGATCAAGATCTTGAGGAGAATATCTAAAGGCCAGGATTGCATGAGAGAAAAGGCGAGGGTTACAAATAACCTAGGAGGCATCATTTCCTCCCCATCTCAAGTGAAGGCAGCCAACTAATAGAGAGAAGCACCTCTAAGGAGATCTAATAATAGGGTTAAGTCAAACCAGCATTAGAAGATCGAGCAGAACCAAGGAGATAAGGAACAGAGGGCCGAGTAGGGTCAATGACTAGACCAAGTCTGGTCTAGCAAAGCAACTTGAGGAGGCTAAGTAGTGGAAAGGAGGTCGAGCTAGGGCCACCTGCAAGTAAAGCCAAGAAAAGGAGTCTGTACGAGTGGTACAGATCTCATACAAACCGTACGGATCACCAGCTGAGAAAGGAAGTCATATCAGGTTTGAATATAGAAGAGAAGTTATGTTTATCATTGTTTTTGTTGAAGTTTAAGGTAAAACCCAGCTATTTTGTAATCACGTTTTTTTGTACAGCCGCCTTGAGTGAAACCCGTGAGTGTACAGACCCGTACAGGTGGACAGTCCCTGCATATCAGGTTGGGCGAAATACATCTATGTATGCACAAACCTGTGATAAATAAATTATGTGCATATCAGTTTGGGTGAAATACATCTATGTATGCACAGACCTGTGATAAAGAAATTACGTTTTTAAGTGTTGTTTCCAAAATTTCTTTCTCATGCATAGTTTATCTTGTGTGGTTGTTCCAAATATCATTAATGCAATGGTTGTAACTAAGATCTGATAATTAAGTTTATGAGCTAATCTCTTCAAATCTATGTTAGGAGTTCATGAAGTTCTCATTAATTAGGGATAGACTCGAATGCTTCCTTCCTTCTCTTATTGTGTCGCATTTGTAAATCAACTTGGTCTAATGTGCCTTTAGGTAAAAGTATATTTCTTTAGTGTGTTTCTTTGGTATGCATTAGTAGTTATGTAATCTGGCGAGCACGATGTGTTTTAGAGACAATGTGAATCAATGGTTCATATTCTCCTTGATACTAATAACTATATTGATCTCTCGTTTAACACTCAATTAGTCCATTATCCCTATTTAAAGAGCATGGATGGTCATTTGTTGAATATCGATTGTGAGAAAGTCTTGTGTATAATTTTTTCTTTTGTGTTAATATATTGACTGAAGTGGCCACATTGGCTGAGGCTATGGATTGCTCCCCTATTATAAGGTTTTAACCACGTAAAAACAATGGTGTACTAATTTTTTATTTGGTTGTGAGAGTGGTTGCTTAATGTGTTCGTCCTATGTACAGATAGCATGTTTAGTCAAACATTTATTAAGGCTAAAATAACTTGTATGAAGCATCACATCACTAAGTAGTGCTATTTCATTAGATTTGATTTTTTTTATTTTTAAAGTAAATCCTTGCATCTTGTGGTTAATAATATTAAGATTTACTTTATTAGGCTATCATAATCATCATAAAATTAAGGGATATGCCTCTTGGCCTTGAGAGAGAGAGAGAGGTTGTGTTGAGGTGGCAGTGCTACAACTCCTAATAGTTACCCCAAGGTTGCATTCGTGGATTGGGTTTTCTCTACTTATATGTGAGATTAGGAGGTAAAATTTTAGTGTCATTGTTGGGAATAAAATACATTCTCCCAAAAAATTTGAAGACTATGCTTCTTGACATTTTTATGAAGGTGTTATATTGAAAATCTATTTTTCACATTGCAACTTTGTGAAGGGGGGAAGCCTTGTTCTTTACATATATTTGAAGGCTTTGTTGTATGTAGAGTTGAGCACATGCAACATCTTGAGGGAAATTCTAAGGCTCATTTTGGTGACTCCATTCTTTAGTATTGGTATGAGATATGATTGGTATGCAATTCTCAAATTTCAAAAATCAGCACCTTTTGTGTTTCAAGATTTGAAGAAAAAAGTATAGCTTCTACCAAAAGAAAAGTTTGGGAAGATTTGTTTGCTCGTTTGGATTTTTCATGTGTTTCGAGATATCCATAAAAACTTCATTTGGATACATGGACCACCCATGTTCCAAAGTTTGACGGAAACCCTTGGTTGGCTTCAAAGCACCTTGCATCTTTTATGAATTATGCAGTAAAGACTAACATTGTCTATGAAGATATCTTGATGAAAATGTTTGCATCTTCAATGCAAAGAAAAAGAGCATGGGATTGGTATTGTAGTTTCAACCTAAGGAGATAAAGTCATTTCCATGTTTGATGAAAGAATTTCAGAAACATTAGATCTATAGTTATGAAGAAGTTGAAGATGCATGCATTCTTGTTGATATTCAAGATAAAATAGAGGAAAAGATTGATGATTTGATAATGGAATATGATGATAATCCATCAAGTAATATTCTTGTCGAAATAGAAAAAGGGAAAGATGCATATTTTTTCTTGTGTGAATATATCAAAGAAAAATAAGATGAACCTCCTCCATCAAAGCTTGAAGATGAGTCACAAGAGGATGACCATCCCTCTTCTCCTTCTCATGAAGCATTTTTGCATAATATTTCAGATTTAGAAGAAGACAGGATGGTGAGGCCTTTGAAAATCGTGTTTTACCTCCACAAGAAGAAAGCATTGATAAAAAATCTTCTCATGTTTTCATTGAAGATCAAAAGCCACCTCATGATTCCATTGAAGGTTAAATGTATGAGGATGACTTTGGTGAAAACCTCGATGGTGAAAGCACCCAAGCATCCATCTCTCCTCCACATGAAAACAAGGGTTTGGTGAGTTACACTCATTTCCAAATTGTTGAGTTTTGTGATACATATTTTGGTAATTTGGGAAAGGTAAACTTTTTTAGAGAAACCCTCATTTGACAAAAAACATGGCAACCATGAGATTGAGAATATTGATGCTATTTTCCATATTGAAAGGATTAAATGGAATAAAAGTTGTTTTTATTTTGATGGGGATCATTATTTATGACATGTATGATGATGATTCTAAGGTCAAGATTGCATATTTTTGGTCTTATGGACAGCCTAAAATAATGAAGGTGTACGAAACTTATTTCACGATGCATGAACAACCATGTTATCTTATTAAGAAATCTCAACAAAGGGGATTTTATGGCCAAAGAGCCTCAGAAATTTTCCATCCATAGATGTCCCCAGCTCATGCCCTTCTTACCCATAAAAATTCGTCCAGAGATAGTGTTTTTAAGGCTGTAATATTTTCTGGACAGCAACATGTTCAATCTTGGGTTTAAGGATTTGGGGCCTCATATGAGAGGGCAGCAAGTCTTAGACCATGGATACATTTACTCTTTCAGATCCGATTTGTACTATCATGTTTCATATAATATTTTTATAGAGTACAGCAAAGAGGGGCAACAATCTTCTTGTAGATTTTTATTGGAGTTGTCTTCAAAGCCCCTCTTGC
The DNA here is from genome assembly GCA_900067695.1 of Picea abies. NCBI lineage: Eukaryota > Viridiplantae > Streptophyta > Pinopsida > Pinales > Pinaceae > Picea > Picea abies. Next base: position 9,635 of record CBVK0102775798.1, read on the forward strand.
TTGATCATTTGATGAGTAATATTGATGGGTTTCCCTATGATTGTATCAAGAAAAATGATTACATCAACCCCATCCAACTTTGGATAGAAGAAGCTTGCAACAATACATGTCAACCTTGATATGCTTGTGTTCTACTCTCTCATGATCATGATCCTACTTCAGTTTTTGGCCAAGGAGTGATGGATATCCTAGCATGTGTTTACTTGATGCTTGATGTTTCCTTGTTTTGGTTTGTGACCAAACATAAGGGGATATTTCATGGTGTTGATGAACTCATCAAATGTTTACATTGGATTTGTGAATTTGTTTGACATGTTTATCTCCCTTTGTTAGAATAGGATAGGATGAATAAGCTCTTTAACATGAGTGTTAGATTTGCTTTGTGTGTATTGCATTTTATTGCTCTCTACATCTGATTTATGTTTTGATGAAGTAGTTAATGCTTTCATTGTTATAAATTTTTCTTGTGAATCATGATATTTCTAATTTGTATCCATGTGCTTTCCTATTTTTATTTCTTATTATAGAGGAAGGGACAAGATAGTTATGTCTTCGTCCCTCTCCAAGATCTAACCTATATTTGGAGAGAATGTTTCAGATTTACAGGGTTTGTAGATTCTAGAGTTTGTATGCACTCTCACATAGAATATAAGTCCCCAAGTTGGAATCAGTTATTAACCCTCAATTGCACATCAGAATAATTACATTTTTTTATTGAATTTGTCCCAGCTTTTGAGTTGATCTCGTGCATGTTTTGAGACAATTTCTCACCCTCGTGTCTCATGGTCAACAGTGCCTTCACGAGGATCATTATTATGTATCATGATGAGCCCAAAGTTGTGACCATGTGTCTTATTTGTTTTCACTAAACCTTGCTTAGTGATATATGTAAAGTGTTTTTTTTACTTAGATGGTTTATCTAGACCCTTGTGGTTTATCATGGCCCATCCTCTTAGTCCCCATTTCAAGGGTAGCCTTGTCCTTGTGACTCATTCTAACCATCTCTTAAAGTTAATTTATAGCCAAGGTGGGTGTGTGGGGATTTTGAAGGGGATATATACCCCTAGGTTTTTCACTTACCACTTTGTAAAAGTTGTGTCATTGTATTGTAAAGGTTGGCATACCTAGAAGCACACTTCCCCTTTAACCTAAGCATGGATCTATGTATATATGCCATGCTTTGGCCTAGGTGATTATCTCTCTAGCACTTTTGAGTTATATGACATGTATTTGGCACTTGAGATCATGTAAAGCACCTCCACAAGGGGCCTCTACATATGTTTATGCATTTAGATCTTGGAGGGCCCCTCCCTCCAACACCTTGGACCTTTTGAGATGGATTTCCATGTATGAGGGCTTGTTATATGACGCCACATCACCCCTTATGGGGTGGGTTGACACATATTTTGAGGCATTTATCATCACTTTTAAGGAGTCATCCACCTTATTGAAGTCATTAGAGCATATTCCTTCAACATTCAAGCATCTCTTTGGCTCGTGGGAGTGGTTTTGGACCTTCTTTACCTTGGAGGTCATTAGCATGGATCAAGGTGGCGGTTATGCCTTGGAGGACTCACCACATTATCATTGGAGTGTCTCTAGGAGACTTGTCCACCTTTGTGAGCCCCCACATGCAACACGTGTGATCTAGAGGACCATATACACTAGCCATTTTGCTCATTTGATGGGTCGATCTTGCTTTCAAGAATTAGTTGAGGTAGTTACCTTGCTTGGAGAAGGAACGTTGGAGCCCTTTAACCATACTTTTCCTCTTTTTGGTGGAGACGTCCTCTCTCCCAGGAGGCTTTGAACATGTGGCATAACTACTTCAATTATTTATGTAGTGTTTAACCTTGTCCTCATTGATTAATTGGAGCTAGATTTAAGGGTTTATCCCTAGAAATATAATATTGATAAGAGGGTTGTTGAGCCTCATCTCTATATAAAAGGCTCCCCTCATAGCATTTTTCTTGTTGTTGTTGGAATACTTGACAATACTATTGTTGACTATCAAGCATTGAGGTGCTTTGGGTTTTCTTGTTTAAGGTCTTCTCTATTGGCTACAATTTGGTGCTTCAAGTTGGAGATGTGTGTCAATTCTTCTACATAGGCAAGACTAGTATATTCAATGCATTGAAGGGTAAACTCTACCACTTGGAAGGGGTTTTGCATGTGAGATAATGAATCTTATTTTCTCATTTATTATCTTATTTGTTGATTAATTAATAGCTTGTTTTATATATCATGTAGGGATTCTAGCAAGTTCATTGGTGTCAATAACTAGGGTATAGTTGCATGTGTTTGTTGAAGGTGAATCCTTTTGGATCCCTTCCTTGTAGGGTTTCGCATTTATTTTCATTTAAATTAAAAGTGGAAGTTATTAAGTCTTTCATAGCCTTACCTCCATTTTGTTATCCTTAAAAAATAAGCCATTTAGAAGAAGTCTTTTCTTGACCCCATTATTTCTAGAATTTTAGCACTAATCTCTACGATCAACCGCCAAATATTTAAATAAATAAAAAAATCCAAAAAAAAAATCATTTTTTTGTTTATTTGAAATTTAAAATTAATTATTGTCCCCAGGATGTAGGGCAGTCGATGATGGAGTGTAGTGTACTGTTAAGGCACTTGGTTATGTCAAGTCACAGGTTCGAAACATCGGCTTACCTTTTGTGTCTCATATGGAGCATCGTGGGCACACCTGGAGATTATAGTGGTAGCAGTTGGATAACACGACCACGTGTCACGTGAGTACATGCCCAACTAGTTGTCGATTCCGCCAATCACAAATTAAAAAAAATCTAAAATTAATTATTGAATATCCTTTAGTTAGATTTCATTATTCAAGTTAGTTGTTTTCAACATTAATAAATATATAGTCTAGATTTGTTTATTTCAATTAGGATAGTTGGCAAGCTCGAGTTAACTAAAGAGTTATTTCCACTTCTCCCACTTAACTCCTTATCTCTCCTACTTCGCTCCCTCTCCCATACTTCTACTTCCCATGCGCATATCTCCCTATTTCTTAGGGCATATTATCCTTATATTCTCCCTTATTCCCATGCGGGTCTCCCGCACATGTGCATCTCCCTTATTCTCTTCCCTCTCCCTAATTCCATGCGCTTTTCTCCTATTTTCTAGCGCAACCTCCTTCCTCCTCATGCACCTTATCTCTCCCTTAAATCCCTCGCTATTCCCTATTAATTGTGCATTTATTCCACTCATGTCCCTTATCCTCACTCCCACTCATCTATCCCATGTGCATATTTCCTATTTAGCGCATGTATTCTTCACCTATTTCCCATACACATATCTCCTCTTTAGCTTACACATGGATACTTCCTCTCTTTTTTTCCTCAGTTGCCTTCAATTAACACAAGCATTCACATGAGTTATCACCATCATCTCACCAGTTACATAGAGCGCATGGTTATCTTCCTTCTCCCATACACATTGAACCTTCCATTCTTCAATTGTCTTCAGGTTAACTCAGAGTGCATGGAGACCATCTAGACTCATCTTCCAGACTACAGTAGTTATACAGAGGTGCATGGATACTACAGTCTACTTTTTCCTTTAATGTGCCTTGCATGAGAGAAACTATTAATGGGATTGTGCTCTCATTCCCCTATATATTGAGGGTTTCTACATTGGTTCTAGGTCGATTTCTTCAACAACAACAGACACTATCATTCTCTCTCCCTTCTATTTCTAGCTTTTGGTCTTTGAATGGGGATCATCACTATACTAGTTCTTGTACTTGTTTTCTATGGTGCATCCAACCTTTTGGCAAGCATAAGAATAAAATTTGGTTATGCTTGTATCAAGCTTTCAAAGATTGTTGGTATTATGTTTGAAATTTATGCATTGTTTAGAAGTTCTTATCCTATTATTGTGGTGCATTCAACCTTCTAGTAGTGCTTTCTCTCTCTTTTTTCCATACTGCTCAAAGCTAACGTTGCAGGGATTCCACCACTTCAATTTAAAGTCAAAATTTATAGTTTTTGGTTGTTTAATCGTGGCCAAAAGGTATTTTTCCTTGCTGTTGTTTTTTGAGTTTTTATTGCGGATTTAAAGGTCTAAAACAGCAAGAGGAAACACTAGGGACACCCCACTGAGGTTGGCACGCATCAACACAAACAAAGAAGAGTTTTTGCCAATGACACTTAGGGCATCTTCTCCTATAATTACATGGATTTCTAGCTTGCTAATTAAAATTATTTCACATTCATTCAAGTGCAGAAATTTGCACTAACAAGAAGCAAACCCTCAGTACTAGAAAACATTTGTTCAAATTACACAATGTAGATACTTGAATAAGTTGTAGCGCAAGTACTTTGAACGTTTTGTTTCTCTCGGAAGCATTGACTACCATTGGGACTCATCTTGCATGTATGTTTTGACATTGACTACCATTGGGACTCATCTTGCATGTATGTTTTGACCTTGAAGGAAGTTATGTCAATGAGATCAAGCCTTCCATAAGATGTGCATTGCTCACCGATTGGAGACGTTGCTATAGAGAATCCCTTCTTTGGAGAAGTCCAGCTGAGGTGGCATCTTCAAAGTTCAGGTTAAACGCGTGGAATGAGAATCTCACAGAAGATTTTCATAAAATTTTATGTGATCAATCATTGGACAACCATGTCGGAGACCAGCGGCGAATCTATCTATTGAAGTGCAACTTATTTTGGATACAACTTATGTACTCTTCCTTGCAGATGGTGTGGAGGATAAGTTCAACTTCTCTGAACCAGTCCAGAGTTTTGATTTTCATATGGAGGAGATAAAGTTGACTTGCAAAATGATTTGTTCATACTGATATCCCTCGTGAATCTGTGGCAACACACTAAGTGATGGAGACTGGACAATGAGAGATGATGGTCGTCGCACAATGTTTAACGTGGAAGATGGGGCATTTGGTGTATATTATGAAGAACACCACTTTCATTATCGGAGGCATAACATGCAGACTCTCTGTAATTGTTATATGATTTGGTCAAACCTTTGGTTGTTGGTATTATCATCCTTAATATCCAAATCACAAGTAAATGTTTTTATGTGGATGAGCTTCAATAAGTACTTTGTGATCAATTTTGCCACTCGAATGAATTCCTGAGAATGTCAAATGTGGCATTGGAACCCGTCCAACATCAGAAGCTCCTGAGATCCCTTAGGTAGATTTAGAATGTTCCACGCTAAAGAGGTCAAAAAAGATATTCTTCAGAAGCTTGCAGAGAAAAAATTCTACCTACTTAGTCCCGAATTGAATTTTTCACATATCCACTTCTCTTACTGGTGATATAGTTTATTGGTGAGTTCTTATTTTCTACAACTAAATCTAATTCTTCAAGGACAAATATCATTTTAGTTGAAACAATGAAACGTTGATATTTTCTCTTTTAAATCCATATAAATCAGTTTGGATCTCCTCCTTTCTACCACTGCTTCAGGTCCTTGAATCATCTGTGGATTCTTGATCATTTGATGTTGTATCAACAGATAATCCTTCAACTGCATCCTCATCTATCTTTGTTTCTTCATCTCTCGGTATTGATGGCAGTGTCAGTGGACAACAGAGATTGTCTCAGGAGATTATGATGCATCTAATCTAAGGAATAGCTATTATCAAGATCTGGATGGGTGAATTTTAGGTCTTTATTTCATCCGATTTCATATTTAACACATCTAGACTCTACATCAATAATTGGACTTCATCAAGAGATCTGGGCTTTTCACCCTATTTGGGAAATAATTTCAGATAAGAATTTAATCATAAATATTCCATGTCTTCATACTTAAAAGAACATATATACCTTGAAGCATTGTTTTAGGATATGTCATTATATCCATTTTGCTAGGGGCTTGCATTCTCTTGAATTGAGGCCACAAACAGCCTAGTTCCATCTTAACCCCAGATCCATCAAGCACCTAGAGGGATAAAATCCCTCAAGGTGCAAAACTTATTCATGTTTTTTCCCTTTAAAAATGGTTTGCACCTTGAGGGAGGGATTTGATCCCGCAGCACTTGGTAGATCTGGAGATAAGATGGATCTAGGCTAGTATTTTATTGATAAAAATGTGTTAACCGTGTATAATTATTGTTATTGCTTTTCATTTATTTGGTAAAAAAAATTATCAACACATGCCACATGAGCGTCACAGAGAAACGTGATACATTTCCCTTACTAGGCTGTAGAATGCACCTCTCGACGCAATGATAACATAAATATAAAATCCAACAAAATATCAAAGGAACTACCATCACTGACAATAAGAGTGTCCATTGGATGTAGCTTGGGTGGTTGAGAGGAATAGTTGTTACCCTCCCCACCCAGGTTCAATTCTAGTAAGTGACATGTGATGCCCTTAAAAGGGTCTATATGATGCTCTTGTTCAATTCTAGTAAGCGACATGTGATGCCCTTAAATGGGTCTATATCTCTTGTTGTTGTGCCCCCAATATTCCAAAAATGCTCAGCCTCCCCATGTTCTCTCGCAGATTTCGGGGGGATTTTCCGTGAACGTAGCGAGTACCACATGTAATAATCAAAACAAATAAAAAAAAAAGACAGGAAAAAAGAGTAATCTATATGTTTTAGTTTTGCATTGGCGTGGTGCCATTGCAAGACAAACATAACATTTATACAACCCCCCCCCCCACACACAAACACACACACATATACATATCATAGTTTTTAA
>CBVK0102777819.1:0-12724 GCA_900067695.1 Picea abies
CTTTGAATTATAATACACTCATTACTTCACTTTATTATTTACCTTTTAAAATCTCTTAAACTACTTCTAACTTAGTCTTTATTCCATGTTTACTTATAGAAAAATGGAAATTTGTAAACAAACTTCAAACCAAAAAAAATGTGATCGATGATGAAACAAAACAATAGAAAAATCCATCCATCCCAACAAAACTGACTCTATTCAGAAATTAAAAAGTGGTACCCAAAAGATTTTTTTTGCAAATTCTTTTAGGGTGTGTTGAGTGCTCAACAGGTCCTAGTTTCGAGACTTTGGGTTTTAAACCTTTTGGAGCCATTTTGAGGCATCAAACATATTTTATTTTGGGTAAAAATATAATTGGGATGGAGGTGTGTTGTTTCTCCTCTAGCAGGATCCCCCTTTAACAATGGTTTCCCAGATCAGTCATGTGGAGTGACTACGGGAGTAATGTGTAGCCCGGCACAAGTATTTCTGACACCATTTGAGGTGGCTAGGTGTGAATGGGAATTTTATCATGGTATTGGACCATGGTGTAGCCTTGGGGCTATGGTCATAGTCAAGCCCAATGTATGGGTGTGAATAACACTACTAGGAGAGGAGAAACATCAAAACATAGTCGTGGAGACTATGGTGGTAGTTGTGTACTACTGGAAAGAATAGTAGTAGATTTGTGCTACTAGTTGATTTATATATGATCATGAAGACTATGCAATAGTTTTGTATGACTGGACATCATGATAGTAGCTATGTGCTACTAGTTGATTACTACATAGTCTTGAAGACTATGGTAGTAGTTTTGTACTACTTGATAGCATGGTAGCAATTGTGTGCTACTAGTTGATTGCTACATAGTCGGGAATACTGTGGCAGTAGTTTTGTACTATTGGAAAGCATGGTAGTAGTTGTGTGCTACTAGTTTATTGCTACATAGTTGTGGAGACTATGGGAGTAGTTTTGTACTACTGGATTGCATGGTAGTAGTTGTGTGCTACTGGTTGATTGCAGCATAGTCATAGAGATTATGGAAGAAGTTTTGAGCTACTGATGTCATGGTGGTATCCTTGGGGCTACTAGATGATTGTAGTATAGTCATTAGAATATAGTGGTAGTCATTGGACTACTAGAAGAAAACATCTTGGTAGAATACCTCCCTAGCTAAGAGGGAGTGTTGATGTTTTGGTAGCTACGAGAGGTATTTTCCACTTGGAAAACCCTTCTTAGAAGATAAGAATATTATAGAAGTTAAATGAAGACCATTTAACAATGGAATAACACCCCATAGGAAAAGAATAAAGAAAAAATAGAACCTCTAGGAAGAGAAGTTGGCCCATAGAAAAATATAAAGGGGCAATAGAATTTCCTAGAGGAGAAGTTAGCCCCAACTAAAGTGACTTGAAGACTATAAATAATAATATGTATTACTCATTTGGATACACTCACTCATCTCTCACTAAATAAGAAGGCGCTAGTCTAAAGCAAGGAGAAGATGCAGCTCAACAACAACTAGAGTTCTTGGTTATCCTTAGAGGTAGTTTCTTTTGTGTGCTATATCTAAGAAGAGGTGTGATGGCCTTGCATAGTGTTGGTGCTACAACTGCTTGGTGCACTAGAATTGTATTAGGGTTTCTTCCTTATTAGTTTTATCTTGTGAGCTTGTTCATGGTTGGATTATATTATTGGACATAATCTTTCTAAGAAAGGTTGGTTGGTTTTTTCCCTGGGTTTGGGGTTTTCCTAGAATATCTCTCTATGTCTTTGTGTGCTTGTTCATGTTGGTCATATTTTCAGTATACGGTATATGATTGTTAATGTAAAAGAATATATAAATACACTAGTAAATCTATTGCTCTGAAAATTTAACAAAATCTAACAGTGTAAACCTTATTTTTTTATTCTTCAACATGTGTTTATGCTAATCAATCGAAATATGATGTAGTTGGGTTGTTCAGATCAATTAGGTAATGATTCCACCTTGGCCCTGGCATTATATGTGTTGTCTATAGAATCCCTTGGCTACCTCCTTCATCATTAGTATCCTAAAGGACTGATTAAAGGTATTTTGTTCCCAAATCCTAATGTTGGTCAAATTCTTAATGGTCATGTTTTGGATGACTCTTCCCATATTATTTTGTAAGAAAAATAGTGGGATAGTTAAACTATCGATTTTGTTTTTATTTTAATGAGGCCTCAAATTCTAAGTTTCAAATGGGCAAACCCAATCATAGATGTTGGTGTAGGATGCCATCCATGATTGGATTACCTATCAAGAGTGGTCTTGGATTCAACTTAGGAATGTATTTAAATTTCTATTGATGTCCTTTTATTTCCAAGATTTGCCAAAACATCTATGGGAGGGTGTATCAAAACAAATAGTTGATAAAGTGCATGAGTGGATGGTCTGTTGGAACAAATAGTTGATAAACTGAATAAGATTTACCTTTCACAGAGAGTTGGTGTTGTGCGTGGTTGTAAGACCCTAGGTTCAAGTTATTTTTCTACCAATAAAACCCTTCAGACAACGACCCTTTGGGAATCAATTGGATGCATAGATGAAGTCTCACCCGAGGTATCTATTTGGACTACAAGGAACAGGTTTTTGCAGTGGTGAGGGAATGGGAGGTTATTATCCCATCCATCCTATTATTTTTTTTGGTGCACATTATTATGCAAGTTCCCTTATTATATTACTTAGTGGATCTCAGGTTCATATTACCATTATATTACCGATTACTGCATAAACTCATTACTATAACAACCATAAATATTGCCCCATGAATACACCTAAGAAAAATCTACTCTAATATCCATCTAGACAGATTCCATCAACAATCACAAAAAAGACATTTAACACAACATTTAACGTGGTTCACCAAAATCTGGGCTACATCCACAACAGTTGAATTCTTTATTATGCATTTAATAATGGCTTCAATCTTGCGCGCTGCACTTACAAATATACATAATGGTTATCTTTCTCTTTTCTTAGCCTAACCACTCTGCATTGCAAGCCTTTCTCTCTCTGCATCATCTTTGTATCATTCAAACATAGATTCCTATCTTCAATAGAAGAGAACATAAGAGCTGAGGAGCCCCTATTCTCCCAACCCATTACATATTTATACATAAAATCTAGGGCTTAAAACCATATTTTGTTCATCCCCAAACCTTATTACAATGTATGACTACTACAGTTAATTGGTCATTCGGGTTTATTTCACCTTCTTTTCCATCTGCATGCTACTTTCTGTTGTCCTTCCTGCTTTTGCACATCATTCTCTCTTTGCAACATCAAGCTATCATCCTTCCTTTTTGTCTATTTTCTTCTCTAGCTTTATTCTTTGCTTTATTCTGCTATCTTCTTTATTCCTCTGTTTTATACCTCTCTCTACACATTGTCCTCCTTCTACACACTCTCCTCCTGGATGCACCTCAACTGCACACTCCCTAGTATTCCTTATTCTTCCACACACTTCTTCTACACTTAGGATTATTATCAAAATTATATGCAAAACTACCTATCAAACAGGCCCCCAACACTCACTTGTGACTCATCCCAAGACACTGAGACTTGTTTATTTCTCCTCTATGCCTCAAGGAACTTTTCGGAGGTAGCATTTTCTACCTCCACTTCTTTGAGTATCATTGTATTTGTTTCTATCATCTCTTCGACCCCCTGTGCAGTCAACGCTATCAGTTTCTCTTCTTCTTCCTAAGCTATTTTTTTTACCATGCCCTGTGTAGTGGCTAATTTACCTATTACCCTCACTGCTTCTTCCTGCAATGATCCTAAACGTTGTTGAAGGATCTCTTTCTGATCCCTCATCTTCTCCATTTCTATGTATGACTTCGTCATAGCCAAAATGGTTTTCATATGTTCAACTGGTGGAATTGTAGTTATTTTCTCTGAAGCTTGTTGTTCCTTTTCCTGTGCTTCTCTTAACTTGGCATCCATATATTTCATCTTGGGATCTTCCACTAATTCTATCCATATCTGTGCACTCTCCTCACATAGTTTTGTACATTCTTATTCCACTCTCTTTATGTTGAAAACTTTTTTCATCATCGTTCTCTCCCTTCCTTCTCTTACCTCTGGTGGCATGCCTAGCATACTCCACAATTGTAGGTATTCTATCTGCATTCGGAAGCCTTTGATGAATTTGTGAATATTCAATACTTGTTCTTCCATAGTATCTTCTACTACTATGGGAACTTCCAGAATAACCTTGTATAATTTCTAGATGGTCGCTTGTGTTCTCTGCACTATAATTTCAGCTTCATCCTTTTGCTTGAGGGATTTATTTACCCTTTCCCCGACCTCATTTTTTTCTTTCATTACTTCGTCCACTCGGCCTTCAAATTCCTTCTTCTGTTGGTGTGCAACATCATATTGTTTCTGCAGATGAGCCTTTTCTTCCATTATTCTCATCAACTCCTAATGTGATTCATCTCCTCTGCTCTTAATCTCTTACAAAAATCTTATTTTCAAGTCTTTTAATCTTTATATCAACATCCTCGATACCACTATGTTCAGGTGTCCTAGTGCATTCGCATGTTCTTGTAAATAGGTTGTTGGAAATTCAAGTGCATTCGTCTCAATATGGAGTGTTATGTGCTCAACTGTTAACTGGGTCAAGACTGGATGCACAGTATTTTCTTCCTTCCCTGGAATTGTGGATGGTGCTCCCTCGGTCCTATGCTCTTTTGTTATGCTATCTTATTCCAAGAGATGTTGGAGTGCTTCCAATTGATCCTGCACTCTTTGTCGCTTCTCTTCTTTCTTCCCAATTGCTTCCTCAATGATTTCCTCTGCAACATCATGTACTTGGTAGCCATGTCATCTGTATCATCATTGGTCAAAGTATAACTTGGGGTTTCTTTGTGCGATTTAGTCTTCTTATGCGGACCTCCTACTGGTTTCTTCCCCTTATCCTTTTGTTTTTCTCCTGTTGTGGGGATTATATGTTTTACTTTTGTTGTGGATGGGTGAGGCATATCTCCTGCACCATTGTTTAGATTGTTATCATGCTCCTCATCCTCATCGGGTGGTCCATCACTCTTATCCTACTCTTCTTCGTCTTTCGGGTGCTCCGTTTTCTCTATTGGGGTTTTCCACCCATCGTCCCAATCATTCAAAATTAGGCATATGTCTTATCCTTTCAACCTATATATGGTTGGAAACCGCTGGCGTGTCGATTTCTTCTTTACCTACAAATACATGTGGTGCATTCCTTCCTTGAATCATGCAATGTCATTGTATGTTTTCACTATCTCACCTGAAATGCACGGTGTATGCTCAATTACATACCTGATAGTATCAAAGTATACAAAGAATGTGACATTAGTGTCTTGTTGCCTTCTCTTGTTTGGCGTATTCCATAGGTTGCAATACTGTGCGACCATACTACCTCTACCATTTGTTCCCTTGCATTGATAGTAGCTTGGTTCCTGCCATCCGACCAGGACAATCAAAATAAAAATCCATGCATAGTGAAATTTTAAGCCCTTTTCCTGGGCCTCAATTCAATCTTGCAAAAAATGGTTCACCAAGAAGATGGACCGATTCATTTTAACCCCTTCGATGCATTTTTCTATAGATGCCACAATGTCCCCCCATGGATGCACTTGAGAAGTAACTACACACAAGCATTTATTTCCAGACTACCTTCGAAGTGTGGGATCTCCATCAGGTTTAGTATGCTCAATTTTTCCAATTTGGTTTCCCACACTGATGTCTCCAGCACTATCGCTCTTGTGCCTGGTACGCTCTTAGTGCAGAAGTATTTTTTCCCTAACCAAATCTCAGAATTTTTGGTCATCGGTGATATCATGATACACAAACTTGAGGCCGACAACCTTGCCAAGCATATCTCCTTCAATACTTACACTAGGTGGGGCTGGTGATGTCTCAAGTGGATATTTCCCATCTACTTTTACTTTGATTGATGACGAGTTATCCATCCTAGGTGGGATGTAATCTCTGTGGAAACTTGCTTGTGAAGACGAAGTCGAATCTCCGGGTATTAACTCAACCTTTGGTTTTCTTTGGTTATCTCTCTCTTGCATGTAGATCTTAGTAACAATGATTTACGCTTAGCAACCTTCGACTTTTTTTTTCCCGTATTGCCAACTATGCATGTCGCTTCATGCCTTAACTCACTTGTTCGATCCGCAAACATGGTTGATGAATGGTTAAATAAATGTGGCTTTATTACCAAATCCATTGGGTGATTTTTTCCTTGTACTACCAATTTGTCATGATTCCTAATGACTTTTTCCATTTAAGATTATACAATGTCTTTATGACCTGTGATTACCCTTTTGTAGTCGTCGTTTTTGTGCTTTAATGTTTTTAATAGTAATATCAGTGCCAAGTTGTGCAAGACATCTGATTCTTCACATTATTTTTCTTCGGTGTATTCTTTTGTTAATTGGTACAGTTCTATCCTAATGTGCAATAATCTTTCCTTCTATGCAATCTCCTATTCCTTGTACTCTATAATCTTTTTGTTTTTTCTATATGTACTTTTTTATTTGATTTTCTTCCTTTTTCTTCTTTTTATTTATTTTTATTTTTTTCCTTCCTACTATAATAAAACTACTATGATACATGTGGTCTGGCAAAACCCAAATTACTGCACAGGTCATTGGTCATCTCTATAGAGTTTCAATCGACTTCCATTCACTATTCCTCCAAGGACTTCTCCATTCAGGGTTTCCAATTGCGCAACACATGTATTTGTTACATGCTAAATTACATATTTTCCTAACCAATGAATTATAAACTTCCCTGGGTGTTGCATAAATTTACTATCATAAAGTAATACTAAGTCTCCCACTTGGAACTTTTTCTATTTAATTTTCTATCATGCCAAGCCTTCTCTCGTTCCTTTTGAACTTTTTGGTGGAACCCTGCAACAAACCAATCTTCCTCAAGTTGTACTAATTGTGCCAATATCTCCTCTATTGCTCCAAAGTTCCATAGATTAGTATTTGTTGCAATGCGTAGGCTGGGTATTATAAAATCCATTGGCATCATTTCTTCTTTCCCATATACCAACCTAAAAGGAGTCTGCTTTGTCAATTTTTTACTCGTATTTTTTAAGCCCATAACACAACAAGAACTCTTAAGTCCCAATCATCTCTCCCTACATTGCAAATTGTTTTCAAAGAATTATCCAAGATTTTATTGAAAGCTTCCATTGTCCCATTGGCCTAAGGATGATATGGGGTACTCTTCTGATGATGAATTTGAAACTCCCTAGTCAATGGTACAATTGTTTTATTCAGAATGTGGATTCCTTGATCACCGAGAAATATGAATGGACATCCAAACCATGTGACTACATTCTCAAATAAAAATCTTGCATCAGTCTCTATAGTGCAATCTAGAACTAGTGTTGCTTCCTCCCTTCTTTTGAAGTACTCTATCACAGTGATTATGTACCTTGCCCCTGATCTTCTTTCATATGGATTGATTCATCCCACAAATTATATGGCCAATTTATTAAATACTTGCAAGGTAACCTATGGGTTTAAAAGAATTTCATCCCTCCTGGATGAATCTTTGACTCTTTGACATACATCGCACGACTGAAAATATTCCTTATCACCTTTATGAATAGTAGGACACTAGAGCCCTGCGCACAAAATATTTTGTGCAGACGCATTCCTTGCATAATTCCTCCTGCAACAACACAAACGGTTCTTCAAATGGATGTCGTATGCAAAATTTATGGGTGGTCAAAGTTCAAGTTAACCCTGAAGAGATGTGTAGACTCTAAGAGATACATGTGGCAGGCTCACAGGTTGACAAGTGGAAGCTCTAGATATTGACAAATGGCACTGTACAGGTGACATGGCAACTAATGTGACAGATTGTACCTCCGAGTGGCCTAATTACATGATGTCAAGTAGCAGATATGGTCCAATCATAATTAAACATTTGGCACATAAGTAGACCAATCAGGTCTTGACATGTGGCGATCCTTCATTGGCTTATATTGGATTGGTTATATATATATATATAAAACCACTCACAAAATTCATGTGGGAGTTACACTTTATATGTTTAAAATAACATATAGTTATGTATTATAACATATGTGTTTTATCCATTCCAAAATCCACGAACCATTGAACTATATATTATATATAGCATATAAAAAACTAAAACAAAGGGCGTAAATAAAGGAGAGGATAATGGGGGTTGGAACCCATGACCTCCTCCAAATATTCTAACAATTTAACCACTATACCATGTATATAGTTTTTTATAAACAAACTAAACAATTTATAGTAAAAACATGCCACAAAGTTAGGATTTGGTTATAAACCAAACAAACTATATTTAGATACTAATCCAATAGTTTTGGGATTTCATTAAGAGGGGTGGCCTATTTAATGGCACCCACCACAACTGATTTAACACACACAACATTTTTTGTGTTGCACACAACTTTTTTGTGTTTTACACAATATTTTTGGTGTTTTACACAAATTTCTTTTGTATTTTTGAACACAACATTCTCATGTACTAAAGCTCTTCTCATTTTCCTTTTGAAGTCAAGTTTATAGTCTTTTGAGAGTTATAGGGTATTTATAGTCATCGAAATCAATTTTTCAAGAAGGATTGGATGGTGACAATCTTATCACTCATTTGTAAGCCAAAATTCTGCAAATTTGGGATTTGTGAGTTGTAAGAGAGCATTTGAGCCTTTTGTAAAGAAATATATAGTGTTTATAGTCATTGGATTCGGTTTTCAGAGACGGTGTCGAATTTGAAATTTCTAACTGAGTTTAAGTAACATGCAAGGAGGCCATTGTGTAACACAATTATTTCTTTCATGTGATTTTGTATATGCTCATGTATGAATGATTATGCAAGTTATGTTCATCATTTCAAGTGTTTTGGTTAAGTAAGATAAGTAACTTCCATGCTATAAGCATTGTCAATAAAAGAATCTTGGAATAAGAAAGTGGTGCCATACTTAATACTATTTTAGGATCAAGTGATGTTAGAGACACTTGGTTCAGGTCAAGTGATGTTAGAGACACTCAGTTCAGATCAAGTGGTGTATGATTTTTAATCCATTTTGGGATCAATACCAAACCTTACCTACATTACTCTTCTACACTGTGACAACTAATTCATCCCCTCATTATGCGCAAGCCACCACTTGTCCAGAGTCTCTTTTAGGACAACATCTAGTGCTAACAACCTTTGTTGTTTGGGTTCCTGCAACTCAAATGTACTTATAAACAAGATTATATAAGTTAATCCATCATACCTTGGTGGATCACATAGCTTTGTTCCAATCCAGCGCAAGGATATGGTAATGTGTGCACATCGTCTAGTTGAGACTTCATGCATCCTCTTCTACTAATGCTCTAGAACTTCCTCTGAGTCTGATGCACACAAATTGATACTTCTCCAACTTAGTGCACCATATTTAGTAGGGTTGACATAATAATCCATTCATGCAATAATGTTATACAAATTGTCAATGTCCTTTCCTCTTCCTGACTCTATGTATTTCTTTCTTTCTGTTGGGTCCAATGGTGCAGTAACTTTCAAATATACAACTTCAAATATCATCTCCCTCCTCTTCAAGTTAATGATCATCTAGTTATAAAAATCCCATTCCAGTCCCATCAATGTTGGATATGGTTTACTATCATCTATGATCTCAATAACCTCAAAGTTTGTCACACTACGCATCCCATGCACGTTCACAGGTACTCCCACCAATCGACCAATCAATACTATTTTGTGTTGATTCTCGAGCCTTATCTGAACATGAGACCATACTTTCTTGGGTTTTCCCATAAACTCTGAGGTTTGTTTAAGAAATACGTTTACATAAGATGCCAAGTCCAAGATAACATTATCCACATCATATTCCCCAATCTGTGCATTGGATTTGAATGCTCTGTTAGTCCTCTTTCTGTGCAGTACATGATTCACCACCATTTGTGCGATGGGAGTTTCCCTTTCTTGTGTAGATTGATCAATCATCTTGTATAGTGTTTTCAATGAAGTTTAGTCCTTCATTGGTTCTATGCAACTTCTCAAGAATTATTTTAGCATGCTTACTTTCCCATTTGGTTTCTCTGGTACAACGTGATCTCTAACATGAGGTGTAGATGATGTTGATGATCTCCAATCCTCTCCAAGTACCTATTTAATTTCCCTCTGATATGTCTCCTTTTATTGTTGAGAATCAAAGGTTGGCATGGGTCCTCCTGAATTCCTTACCCACTTCTCAGTATGCTTCCCTCCATTTGTCACATTGACTCCAGTTCTAGCTCCTTCATGTGTAAAAACTGTTATTCTTGGCCCTTCATTGTGTTCTTCGACTGATATTTTATGCATGTTTTGATTTGGATTCTGGTTCTGGTTCCCTATGGCTTTCCATTTCGAAACTCGTTGAGGACATCTTCTGTCACATGATCCAATTCTCTACAATAAGTTCACATTATACAGGGATTCAAGAAGTCGTGGGATAAGTGCCTTGGTTTATTACAATTATAACATATTATTGGTCCTCTTCCTCCTTTGCCAAAACTTCCTCTGCCTCAACCTCTACCAAAATTTCCTTTGTTCCATAGAGTAAAACCTATCTGATTATTATACTGTTGACCCCCTTTGTGTGTCACAACATTCTCCTTCTAAATCCTGTAGATATATGAAGTATGCTCCCTCATCAAATTGAATCCACATCAATTCTTCTCTTCATGTCTGACCGACTTGAAAAAGTTGCAATTTTTTTTTCCTTCATGTACTTTGATACTTTTGTAGTAACAGACATTCAATTGGATGATGTCCCCATTTCTTACATATCTCGCAATACCCTCATCCTGGTAATGGATCTGGCACTCTAGTTTCCAAATACTACACAAATGTTGGACATTTTTCCTTGTGATGGCCTTCGGTCCTACACTTGGTATACCAAACTTTCTCTCGTTTCTCCTTTCCTTTTCTAAGTTTTGTTAGTTGAATCCTCAAAGAAGCCAATTGTTTCTAAACTTGTGTCATCCATCCACTGTCTCCTATTAAGGATGATTCCAATTTCATTGCAATTTCCATCTCCTCATGTTGCGATGCAACATTCTGTTGAATCAATGACCTGCAAATATGTGGTAACAATCATGCAATAAGCCATTCTTGATGTTGTTGATTTGGGATCTTGAAATTTATCCTTCCCCTCATGTCCTTGAACCTCTGACCAAAGTCCCATACTGACTTAGTTTTCACTTGTTTAATATCCTTTAGTTTTGTAATGTATTGTGATTCTGACTTTGGCTTCTTAAACTCTTTTAACAATTCTTATCTTATCTCAGCTAATGTCCTAACTTGTCCTGTAAGTGTGGTACTCAACAACTTCATGTACCAGACTAATGCACAACCTCTAAATGTTTTTTCAAATTGCACTATCTTCACATCCTCATCCTAGATGTTCTTAGAGGCCCAAATTGTCTCGCAGACAAATAGATGTTGTTCTAGGTCCTCTGACCCCACTCCCTAGAACTTAGGAAGTATGAGGGTGTTGTCTACCCATTCCATGTTTCTTTGTGTAGTCCCTCCTCTTGATGATGTTGGTTGACTCTGACTCTATGCACTTCTTCCACTATTTTTATTACTACTACTCTATCCTCCCTTGCTAACTATAAGTGATTTTGATAAGTCTTCAATAGTTATTTCCTATTGCGATGATGCACATGGGGTCATGGATTAGACACAGTATCCGGTCTAAGTAGTACTTAATGGCTCATCTATTGTAGGATTGGAATGAAACTCCTCTTCCTCTCCTCCTATGTGTGGTATCTCCACTATTTGGATTATTGTGCATGGTCCTCTCCCCTTTGGGTCACTGTGAAGATCTCTTTTCTGAGCCCTAGTATTTCACCTCTTGTACCTCCTTCCTCTATGCAATTATTCAAACTCTTCTTATTCCTCTAGTATACCTTCTTTGAATCTATGCATCCTTAGTCCCTCCCTTCCTTCTTCATATCTCCCCTCCTCTATTGTCCTCAGACTATCCTCTTGTCATTCCCTAGTTCCCTTATGTGCGTGAAGCCCCTTAGCAGTAGGATACCATTGGCATCACAAACTTTTCACACAACAACATATTTATCCACGTACCCAACGATTTCATCAACCTTCTACATGGATCTTTGAAGAAATCCCTTTCTACAACACTATATGACTGGGTACAATCTACTACAAACTCTGTAATTTATCCTCCTAATATGTTATTCAACCAGAAATCAACTACGCGGAAAGTGTTATTACTTACATAATTCATTTGTTTTACCAAATTAGGTGTATAATTCCTTGGTGTTGCATCTCGATACCTTCTAGTGGTCTCCACTAATATTTCTAACCACTCTGTCAGAATAATTGGAAATTTTCCAAAGAAAATTTCATGCAACTATGTGTACACATACCTTCACATCCACTGTTCATTACTCATCCGAGGGTTTCTATTCTCTTTCCATGAAAACTCTCGTTCCTTCATGTCTAATCATTCTGAATTTTCCTTCTTAGTCAACCTCCAAAACATTCCCTTAATCACATAATACGAGTCCCAACAACAGAACCATTTGTTGGCGTTGCGTGCAGTTGTAAGACCCTAGGTTCAAGTTATCGGTTGACCAACAAAATGTAGATTTTGACCTTGTACAATATTTACTGCAAACATATTTTCAGTAAAAGAACATAAAA
>CBVK0102777845.1:0-15027 GCA_900067695.1 Picea abies
TTTTTCAGATTTGAAAACATGTTAATGGTTGTATAATTCATTTGCTTTTCTCGCTCTTTCATTAAGTTTCCCAATGGTCAATTAATGCATGCGAATAAAAAATCAACCATAGTCATTTCGAAAAATCCTGACGGATCAGTCCAACAATATGAAATTCTTCCTGATGTGTCATGATTGAATTATGACCTTATACAAAATCTTGGGCCTCATGCTGATGGAATCATAGGCTCCAAAAATGCTAAGTATATAGACTTGGTGATGAGCCAGTTGAAGTATTTGTCTCTAAGCCAGTCTGTAGCAGGAAAATTTTTGTATTCATCCTCCACTCCCACTCATTCAGCAGATGTGCATTTTGTACAATTGTTGACCAACCCAAATGGTAACGAAAAATCAGGTGGGAATAGAAAGAAAGGACAAGGTAATTGTTGGCCCTCGAACACATTTTGAGGAAATGTTGGTCATGTTTGACCATTTTTTGGACTTCGACAGGTTGGTCAAAGATAGAGCACCCAAGAAAAGAAGAGATCGGAGGATCTCTCCCATATTTGTAGGATTTTTGGGCTTTTAGGGTTTACGTAACGGGTATGGGATGTCGACCCATGGGTTTACCCATGCTTAGGACTTTTTGTAATGTATAAATGAGTAGCGAGGTGATGTAGTTAAGAGAGTAATTGGCTTAGTGCAAGAGGTCATTGGCTTAGTGAACAGCTAGAGTATGTTAAGACTTGCAGAGCTAAGTGCAAGTGATTGTAAGAGGCTTTCTGCACAGACTATGTAAGGCTTTGTGCCATGACCTGATTTTGCAGAAGGTGGATCTAGTGCATTGTGTACAGATCACCTGTCCAATGTAGAGTGATCTCTGTGGATTTGTGCCTGTAAGAAGATTGAAGGAGACTAATAAAGAAGAAGAAGAGCGGGTGGATGTAGCCCCACACTGGGGTGAACCACGTATATCCTATGTCGATGTGATTTGTGCTATGTTTTCCATGTTATTTATGTATCTATTTTATTAGTGCATTGTTCTTGATGTATGATTATTTATGTATCTATTTTATTAGTGCATTGTTCTTGATGTATGATAGATATATTTATGAATTCTTAGTGCTTTACAATGTGTATTAATGTTAGATTTGAGCTTATTCTATGTGTTAAGAGGTTGTAAGGGTTATATATTGTGTTTATATGTAATTAGGGTTAGTCTGTGGTGTGAGTAAGAAACACAGCTTAATACATATTGTTGAATAAGTGCTTTGTTAACTGTTGTAATGACAGATCTGTGTCCCAGCTAGGTTGTAGACCCCTGAGTCCTGCAACCCCCCGTGCCTCTACCTTGGGTGAGACTTCATCTGCTTCGTAGGTGTTGCCAAAAGTGCTTGATCTGTCGAATCTAATCTATCTTGTTGTGGCTAAGTGATGAATTATATTAGATTTAAGTACATACTGCGATGCTCTGTGCTATCTACGAAGTATCATAAGGGTTGAATATTGATGACTAATCTATGCTAGGTGATTTCTAAGTGTTATAATCATAGATTTGTGTCCCAGCTAAGGTTGCAGACACTTGAGTCTCGCAACCACCCCTACCTCTACCTTGGGTGAGACTTCATCTGCTTCGTAGGTGTTGCCAAAAGGGCCGATACTTAGGGTTTTTTTGGTGCATTGTTGAAGTGTTGAACCCTGGGTATGCCCCTGTGCCAACAAATGGTTCCATTGTCGGGACCTAAAACTGTGATTGCTAGGAACTAAAGAAAATAGAAAGCTCTGTGCATAGATCTATTGATGTAGTGTGCAATATTCTACTTGACTTGTGAATCTCTGTGCTAAAAAAGAGGCCCGCTCTGAAGAAAAGAGGTAAGATCATAAATATTTTTGCTATGGGAAAGGTAAGATAAGTGGAAATATTTTCTATGAAAGTATGGATTTAGGTATGTTTGATAGATTATGTCCTAGTCTAAAAACTAGGGAACAACTAGAAGAAAGAAGATTTGATCTGAATAAATTTG
Organism: Picea abies; assembly: GCA_900067695.1. Classification (NCBI taxonomy): domain Eukaryota; kingdom Viridiplantae; phylum Streptophyta; class Pinopsida; order Pinales; family Pinaceae; genus Picea; species Picea abies. The sequence continues at coordinate 2,004 of CBVK0102777845.1, forward strand.
ATAGTGATAGTGAAAGATATGTTATTCCTATTCATAAAAAGAATTTTTGGACAAATAAGTGGACGCAGGAACCTATAAAGAATTTTTGCAGATTGCAGGTCCATCACAATGATCCCAGTGTGTAGTATAGGAAAGGTTGGGGATCATTTAAAAGGAAGAGAGGATTGACATTGTGTTATAACTGCAGAAGACCGGGACATCTTGCTAAGGAATTCCCTGGTATAGATCTTGTTTTTCTTTGTTGTAAAGATGTTGGTCATGAGGTTTTGGATTACCCTAGAATGATTTCCAAAGTTGAAAATATGAACATGAGACAAGAAAACTATGAAGAATGTCAAGAAACAAAGGATATGTTAAAAAACCAAAAATAATCGGAGACTATATTATTACATCTAAAAGAAACATTGAATGATCACAAAGACATTAGTTTACCAGAGACATTAAAAGAAAACCCGTGCATAGAAACAAGAATAGGATACTTCGACATAGACTGTGTCTTGGATGCATAGAAACAAGAATAGGATACTTCGACATAGACTGTGTCTTGGATGAGGAAACAAAGGTCAATATCATTCTAGAAAGCACTTGGGAAATTTGGGGAAGGCCTGCTATGATTCCTTCATTGGGAAGGATAGGATTGTTTAAAGGGAATATGATAACCCTATGTGGAAGAGTTATTAATGTACCTATGATGGCTCATGGATCATTGACCGAAGAAGAATTTGAAGTTATTAATTTTGTTGAGAACAACGACCCTTTTGCACTTTTTCTAGGAATGAATTGGGTTGAGAAAGATCATATCCGAAGGAAAGAAGAGGAAGAAGCCATAGAACAGAAAAAGAAAGAATTAAGGGAATTCATAGCTAGAAAAATAAAGCAACTAATAGAAGAACAAGAGGACAAGTCGAAGCAACAGAAGGCAAGAGAGTTATATGTCGAAGTTGAAAGAATGTAGTAAGACTTGAAGAACCTGCCCATATAGGAAAGAAGTGTATCCACTACGGAAACAGTAAGAGAAGAGGTATTACCCTTTAAACCTTTGGAATACCCTCGATAGTGAGAAGTTACTATGCTAAGAGAAGATAAGAATAAGAATGGAAAGAGGAATCCAGAAATTCAAATCATGGGAATGAAGGAAATAAAGATCAATAAGAGGAAAGAAAAGTTAGAAAAATTGCATGAAGTTCCAAAGAAGACTTCGTAGAAGGTAGGTTTGTAGAACTTGAACCTTGTCAGAATCATAGAAAAACAAAGAATGGAACTACACCACGACGAAGCTCTATGACCGTTGGAGGTGACCTGACCATTAGAATGATGCTCCAGAATAGTTAGAAACATAGTTATTTCTAGAAATATCTCCCTTGGACTATTGAGACTGCGCCATAATGGATGGATTCGTATTGATTAAGGAATTTCGACCTGTTGAAGGAATCCGTTACAACATTGCTTATTTAATCCATCGAATGTCGCACCGGGACCACTTTTTGCAAACCAAGATATCCGAGCTAATAGAGAATTGATCACATACCACACTGTGTTGTCTAGACCTTGCCATATGTTTGATCTCCTTGTCTATATATTCTCCTACCCAATTTAATTGATCACGTGTGTGCATTTCGGGCGAATGTAGCACAATAGAGAATTCTATGGAGGAGATATTAATAGACATTATGGTTGATAAAGTCATGTATGTAGGAATTCAGGCATCATAGACTGGAGGATTTCAAGCATCCCCCTCAACTGCATGTCATTCTAGATGAACCATGTCTGAGAAAAGAAGCAAGCATCACGGCATTCTAGTGAATGCGATGTATACCTTGTCGGTCTTGCCTAACTACATCCCGCCTTTGGCTAGAGATGTTAGTCATGACAACATCCCGCATGATTTTGAATACATTATCATCACTGTGTACCTCTCGAAGGGGATATGTGTAGTCAAACCACAGCTGGGACTGATCCCAGCTCTCAAGATAACTGACTTTAACCTTGGAGACTGAAATAACTATGTGATGCTCGCACCGCATCGGTACCTGACGAAGATGACTGGGAAGAAGCCCAATATAGTTTCCCAGTTGTGGACTAAGGAGATCGCGATATTGACGATCCTTAATGTAATAAATATACCCACTTCGGAAGACATCATGAGGTTAATGTGTGCATTAAACTCCTCTTCTAGTGCTACCATGGAGGGTATATTTGGTTGGATAGCCACATCACTATGGATCCAATGTTGATCCACCTAATCACTGGATTGAGCATGTAGAGACCAGAACCTCAAAAGTTCTACCCAGGGAAGACATCAGATCGCTCCTTGGAATAACGCATCAAGGAGGCATATGGACATGTGGAGAAGGGGAAGTGAGGCTACAAGGTAGCCTCCATCCAGGATGGAAAAATGTGCCTAGATTTTTAGCTGATAGCGGGAAAGATCGTCAGAAAGAACCATCCTACGTTATTCATAGGGTTCATAGTCGACCTCGCAGGGAAGTGTGTCAAAGGAATAAAAATGAATTGGGCGAGCTACCTCATCAATGAGTTAGAGAAGTAATGTCACGAAGAAGCAGGACCAAGGATACAAATTTCACTTCATTTGGTTGTTGATTCTCATTGCATTTGTCGCTTCGGAGATGCCAGAGGGAGTGACATTCCTAGAAGTGAAGCCATCAGAACCATTGGCTGCGAGGTTCACTACCTTGTCGTATATGAGTGATATGGTGAAGAAATGAAAATCAAATGCGATGTTCCACTCCTACTACCTACATCTCAAGTGAACCATTGAATCATTCCCTCAAATGACCCCGAACACCTTGCATACATACAGGTTGTTAGTGAAGTTTCAAGTATACTAACACTTCATTTACATCACTGCGTACAGGGACAAAAGTAAGGAGGAGTTGCAGTCTTACTATAAATTTATTGACCAAGATATGGAGGAGATAACCAAGGAATGGACAGCTAAATTCCTTGTAGCGGTGAAGGATGCATAACTCTCTGGCCCTGACATCATCAGAATTTATTTGGTCACCTGGACTGAGTATGATGGATAGAGTAGCACAAAGAAAAAGGAGGAAGTATAGGACATAGACAACGAGGAGAACGACAACGCATCAAAGGAAACTGTGTCTAGCACACCTGTAGGAGGAGGAGTAAATCGAAGTAAACCAAGAGGAGGAATGGGAAGAATACAAGAAAGAAAAGGGTGAAGTGACACCACCAAAGGATCCCCTTATAGAGGCTGAGACATGAAAGAAAAGAAAGGTTTCTCCGCATAAACCCTTAGCATGGAAGAAGACCTGAGCCAATAAGCCTCAATCGCAAAATGTGCTCATAGTGGACGATATCCTGTTCATCATCACAGTTGTAGAAGACACCTCAGAGGATATCCTACAGAGACATGAAGCGAAGAAAGAAACACTGTACAACATAATCGAGAAAGAACTGAAAGACATCCAGGAAGCTATCCAGTCAAGCTGCACAATGTCTACTATGCCATCTTCAACAAAGAGTGTATAAATGGGGGATGAGCCCACCCAATTATGTAGATTAGAAAATGCAACAGAGACTTGACTTCGTCGAGTCCAAGAAGAAAAGGAGCAGGCCACAGAGGCCTTGAAGTAAGAAAAGGAAGAGGCCTTAGAGAAACTTCAGGTTGTGCGGCAAGAGAAAGATGACCTTAGGGTTAAGTTCAAAGGGGACAAAGAGAATATGCAAAAAGAAAAAGACCAGTTACTTGCAGAGTAGACTGTGGTCAGAGAGGCAGTAATTAGAGTTCTTATATATGTGTCAGTTTTGGCATAGGAGGAACCATATTCTATTGATATGCATGTGGGGAAGCTCACTAAAGCCATTCAACAGCTTCAAGCAAGAGTAACAGAGTTAGAAATTCAAGCAGTGCCAAGCACTATGCTAGAAGTACAATATCAGAGGGAAGAAACCACCAGGAGCATAGTAGAGAGAATCATGGTGTTGGCATTAGAATGTAAGCAATTGAGTGATCGTAGTGTGCAGACCTATGAGTTACTTGCAGAATATCCAGAGTTGAGGAGATTGGAAGCATATCTCTAGGAGGCGAAGCAGTAGGCCTCCACTGAACAATCACAGATGGAGTTTCTTACTATAGTTGAGAAGATGAAGAGGTCTCAAGAGTAGCATGCAGTTTAGCAGCAGGTCACTGCCATCTAGAGCAGAGTTATGGAGGTGACACAAGGACTCCAGTCGGTGCAGGATGAATCCTGCACACTTTTTGAAGAGATCAGGGGACAAGGCTCACATTTGGAACATGTGGGCTCAAAAGTAGAACAATGCCTAGAAGGGCCTTTCACCTAGAAAGTAATTCAGGAGTTCTCTGAGCAGGAGGCTCTAGCAAAGTAGCAGTTTGAGGCAGATCGAATTAATCGTGAGGCATTCAAAGAAGATTTTTCTATATTGGAGTGACTCGGGATGAGTCACAGGTTAGTGTTAGGGGCCTGTTAGCCCTCAACCAAGTTTTGAGGAAACATTGGTCGTGTTTGACCATTTTTGGGACTTTGACAGGTCGGTCAAATATGGAGTGCCCAGGAAAAGCGAAGATCCTAGGATATCACCCATTTTTATGGACTTTTTGGGATTTTAGGGTTTACGTAACGGGTATGGGATGTCGACCCATGGGTTTACCCATACTTAGGACTTTTTGTAATGTATAAATACGTAGTGAGGTGATGTACGTAAGAGAGTAATTGGATTAGTGCAAGAGGTCATTGGCTCAGTGCATGACTAGAGTATGTTAAGACTTGTAGAGCTAAGTGCAAGTTATGTAAGAGGCTTTGTGCATAGACTGTGTAAGGATTTATGTCGTGACCTGATTTTGAGGAAGGTGGATCTAGTGCATTGTGCATAGATCACCTGTCCAATGCGGAGCGAGCTTTGTGGCTATGTTCTTGTAAGAATATTGAAGGAGACTAATAAAGAAGAAGAAGAGTTGGTGGACGTATCCCCACACTGGGCTGAACCACGTATATCATGTGTCGATGTTCTTTGTGCTATGTTGTTCATGTTATTTATGTATCTATTTTCTTAGTGCACTGTTCTTGATGTATGATAGATAGATTTATGAATTCTTAGTGCTTTATGATGTGAATGAATGTTAGATATGAGCTTATGCTATGTGTGAAGAGGTTGTAAGGGTTAGATCTTGTGCTAATCTGTAATTAGGGTTAACTTGCACTGTGAATAAGGCTTAAGAACTAATGCATATTGTTGGCTAAGTCCTCTATTAAGTGTTGTAATCACAGATCTGTGTCCCAACTAGGTTGTAGACACCTCAGGTTAGACTTCATCTGCTTTGTAGGTGTTGTCGAAAGGGTCAATAGTTAGAATTTTGTTGGTGCCCTATTGAAGTGTTGAACCCCAGGTCTACCCCTATGCCAATAGAAGGACAATTAAGTATACTCATGTAAAGGAAGAATATGATATTGAAGAAGAATATGATTCGCCAGATCAGACAGATCCAGAAGATCATGCTAGGTCGACAGATGAAGAAGATGAAGAAGATCATGATCCAGGCATAGGAGACAATGCAGTTCTTGATGATGATGTAGATGGAACTATGCTCGAAAATGACATTGATGACGATGATGATATCATTAATCCTTTTAACATCATTTATGAACTAGATGATGATACAGATGTCAAGTTCGATGAAGAAGAAGATACAGAATAAGGATGATTATACAGATGTTGTTTTGGATCAAGTACATGACTATATATTTTAATTTGTATGAATTATTCTCTTAAAATAATTTAGACTAATAAAGAAGAAGAAGAGTTGGTGGACGTATCCCCACACTGGGGTGAACCACGTATATCCTGTGTCGATGTGCTTTGTGCTATGCTGTCCATGTTATTTATGTGTATATTTTCTTAGTGCATTATTCTTGATGCATGATAGATAGATCTATGAATGCTTAGTTCTTTATGATGTGAATGAATGTTAGATCTGAACTTATGCTATGTGTTAAGAGTTTGTAAGGGTTAGATATTGTGATGATCTGTAATTAGGGTTAATCTGTGGTGTGAGTAAGAATCATAACTTAATACATATTGTTGGCTAAGTGCTCTGTTAAGTGTTGTAATCACAGATCTGTGTCCCATATAGTTTGTAGACACCTAAGTCCTACAACCCCCCCTGCCTCTACCTTGTGTGAGACTTCATTTTCTTCGTAGGTTTTGCCGAAAGGGTCAGTAGTTAGGGTTTTGTTGGTGCATTGTTTAAGCGTTGAACCCTCGGTCTGCCCCTGTGCCAAAAATAATAATCATAAGGATGGGAGAAATAATAAAAAATACAAGGACAACACTAACAATGATATATCGAATAATAATGTCGGTGAGGGAAAGAAAGAAAAATAGAAGGTGAAGTTTCCTTTTAAACGTTTTAAAGATGATCACCTTACCCACATATTCCCTAAACTTGAGAAGCCTCGAGGATATTATCTCAACCGCCTCTTGTGTTGACCAACCTGTTTCCACATAATCAGCACATGGATTTAGGGTCCTCTAATACTAGAAATGCATCGAGTGGGACTCAAAACCCCTCGACGCATGAAGGTGATCATATATGTGTAATATGGTCAAGTATCATATTGATGTAGCCACTCAAACTTGTGATTATGGTTCTTCAAATATTGTTGTAGGTACAAAGTCTCCCCCTCCTTTGGAAACACCTTTGCAGATCAAAAAGCTAGAGCCTCTACCTCATATTCTAAAAGGAGTATTTAAATTCTCTACCCACAATCCTAGTGCCAGATCTTCCCAGAACTATTCGATTTTCGAAGATATTGGTCAAACCCCTTGTGCGATGTTGGCTTTGGTGGTGTTCTAGACGTGTCCTTCACAAAGGAACACCTTGTTATCTGCATTAGGATATATAAACCCATATGTCTCAAAGGTTATTAAGTTTGACATCATAGATGTTAATCCTCTCTTGCCTTACCACGTGGCCTTTAAAATCCATGTGGATTACAAAAAATATACAACCAAATTCAATATAAGTGATGAAGGTGTTGCAATGTGCGTGATGTACCTAACTTGTTGGAAATCCATTGGCTCTTCGACTCTCTCTCAATCCATGACTATGTTGACCACATTTGATGGTCGTTCATTTCAACCCCACGAAATTCTTCCCTCTTTTCTAGTCCATTTAGGTGGAAAGCTTGTGGAGGTTGATGTCAAGGTGGTTGATGCACCCCTTGACTATAATTTACTACTAGGGTGATGCACCCCTTGACTATAATTTACTACTAGGCATTAATTGTACTTTATGTTTTCCTCATGAAGGGAAAACTATGATGATTGATCAGTTGTCCTTTGTGCATGCTAGTTCTAATGCATCAGTTAGACCTTTGATCCATGTGATCGAAAATTATGAGTTGAAAAATGAGGATATTGGTGTCAAAATTTATTCTTCTCTCATGGGTACCTTTGATTTCATGGCACAAATTCATCACATTTATTTTATTTCTAGTAGGTCTTCATTGTTAATGAGGTTCATTCCTTTCTGTACTTCATATTTCAATGATCCTTGGACCCTACCTTCCCCATTCCTTTCTGTACTTCATATTTCAATGATCCTTGGACCCTACCTTCCCCGTCCATGTCATGTGAAGGTCAGTCACACATTGGGATGGAAATTCCACTGTCAACGACATAGGTTGCATATCAAGCTATTATTAACACTACTGCTCACCCATATCCTATCTCCTCACAAAAGGAAGAGGAGGATATTGTTCTAGAGCCCGTATGGGCCACCCAATTGTATTGTTCACATGATTTCCTTGATGATACTTTACCTTCAGATGAAGTCTTCTAAGAGGCCATGAATGGTCCCGATACGCCATGGGACGATATGCATCATTGCTCTTACTTCCTTCAAGAGCTTGTTAGGATCGAAGAAGATGACTCTATATCTACCTTGAGTGAGATTGTTAGTCACATTGTGGTTCCACTAAATATGCATGGTGTTTATGACAAAGGAAACATGGTGAATATTTCTCCTACCATCACAATTGACATCTCTCGAATTACTGAAAAAATTGAAAACATATATATTGGCGCATATTGTTATCCTAAAGAAATTTAGATCTACACTGATCTCTTCAAATAATTTCATGACGTATTCACCTGGTCATACAAAGAGATGCTAGGAATAGACCCTAGCATTGTTGAACATGAGATCAATACTTATCTAGATGGTATACCTATTCGACAATGCCTCAGAGATGTTAATTCTAGGAAGGCCCCTTCTATTAAGGAAACGGTAGAGAAGCTACTTAATGTTGGTTTCATATACCTGGTTCCCTTGACTGAATGGGTACCCAACCTCGTTCTCGTGAATAAGAAACAAGGTAACATCCACATATGTATGGATTTTCGATACCTGAACAAGGCTTGTCCTAAAGACAAATTTACGACTCCTTTGAACGATCAAATTATTGATGAGTACATGGGAAGCAAAGTTTTTTCTTTTATGGATGGATTTTCAGGATATAATCAAATTCAAATCAAACCTAAGGATCAACACAAGACAAAGTTTATTTGTCCTTGGGGTACTTTTGCATAATAGAAAATGCCTTTCGGCTTTCAAAACGCCAAAGAAACATTCCAGTGCGCTATGACCTTTAATTTTCATGATATCAAACATATTATCGAATCTTATCTTGATGATCTCGTTGCTTACTCTCGCAAGAGAGTATATCATTCCACTCACCTTCAACTAGTATTTGAGAGATGTTGTTATTATTGCATCTGTTTGAACCCTCAAAAGCATATCTTATGCATCAGGTCTGGCCTTCTTTTAGGATTCTTAGTCTCTGATCATGGGATGATGGTGGATCTGAGGATGCTGAGACATCGAGTACGCCCTGGGGTTGGGGTTGGTTCTTAGCTTGGTTAAGAGGCTGGGATACTCTTATCGACTGGGGCGTAAGGCTAGGCGCCAATCAGGGGCTTCACGACCTACCTTTATAACATTCATGGGGCAGGAAGTCTCATCCCTACCAGTATAGAGGATCATCAACAACTTTGAGGAAGCATGCCAATTCGTATAGGATTTCTTTGGTTAAGGCAATAATTTGATTGCCTCTCTCACACAACATTCTACAACTTCAAGGTTTATAGGGGAAGGATAACTTCTTTCATCGGTTCATAGTGAACTATGACAATTTAATTACGGGTTTCATGCATCTTTTGAAGAAGGACACTCTGTTTATATTGGATGAGTGAGCCCAAGAATCCTTTGATTTTCTTAAGAAATCCTTGGTATTGACACCTCCACTGAAACCTACAGACTACAGTAGAGACTATTTTCATTATATTGTTGCATCCTAAGGGACGACTGGTATGGTCCTGGTTTAGAAGGAAGATGAGCTCCATGAGCACATTGTCTACTATCTTAGTCAAAACTTAGTCAATCCTTAAATTAAATACTCTCACATCGAGAAGCTATCCTCGACTATCATACATGCATTTCAAAGATTACAAAATTATATATTGCTCTGCAAAACTACCATAGTTGCTGATATCAATCCATTTTAATATGTCCTTATGAACCATATCATAGGGGGAAAATACAATAAATGGATTTTTAGTTTTCAATAATTTGATCTCAATTTTGCATTGGCAAAGTCTAATAAATCGCTAGCTTTTTCTGAGTTTATATGAAAATTCCCTCGACTAGATGAGGACGTTATTCATGATGATTCATTTTAAGATGAACATATATTCCTTATCTCTTCTTCAGACCCCTGGGATGGAGAATTTTTTCATAGGGGTAGACATAGGGTTCAATGCTCAAGAGCGCACCAACAAAAACCTAACTACTGGCCCTTTCGGCAACACCTACGAAACAGATGATGTTTTACCCGAGGTAGAGGCAAGGGTGGTTGAAAGACCCCAATGTCCGCAACCTTAGTTGGGACACAAATCTATGATTACAATACTCTACTAAAACACTTAGCAGTTACAGTTCATTAGTATTTAACCAATATCTACTTCACAGATAAAACCCTAATCACACAACATTGTAGTATTCACCCAAATCTAGTATATTCGAGCACTAATAACATTCACATAAGTTAGATCTAGAATTCATTCATATTATTCATAACTAACCTATCATTTCAGATTCATCTAATCATACATCAGTGTACTAAGCATTAATCATTTTAACAATGAAACAACCATACTACACAAAGAAACCATAACAAAGGATATACGTGGTTCACCCCTAGCTTGTGGCTATGTCGATCAACTCTTCGTCTTCTTTATTATATTATATCAATGTTCTTACATGCACAGATCCAAAAAGTCCTACTCCACATAGGACATGAGATTTGCACGCAATTCACCAGATCCTCCTTCCCTGATCTATGTTATAGTACAAAGCTGCTACTCAATCTATTACAGTCACTTGAACTTAGCCTTGCATATCTCACGCTGCATGCACAAAGTATGTACAACTATCACTTGCACTTAGCACTTAGCATTACACACTTGCGCTCCTTTACTTACATCGCCTACATTTATATTTATACATTACAAAATGGGCCTAAACATGGGTAAACCCATGATTTATACATTACAAAATGGGCCTAAACATGGGTAAACCCATGGGATGACATCCCCATACTCGTTACATAAGTCCAAAACCAAAAAATACCTAACAAGGGGCCAATATCCCACAATCTCTGCTTCGACTTGCATTTCGCCTTCGACAGCCTGTCAAAGTCCCAAAATAGTTCATAAGTGACCAAGGATCTCGAAAACTTGGTCAAGGGCCAATAGGCCCCCAACACTCACCTGTGACTCGGCCTGAGTCACTCTGGTATGGGTAGCTCTTCTTCAAAAGCCTCGAGCTTGGCTCAAGCTGCTTCGACCTTTTGCTGTGACAAGGCCTCCTGCTTGGTGAACTCTTGGATAAATGCTTCATTGAAAAGTCCCTCTAAGCATTGTTTGACTGCAGTGATGACTTTTTCCAACTCTTCTCCTCAGCCTTCAATCTCCTCAAACAATTGGCATGCTTAATCCTGGATTGGTTGGAGCCTCTGAGTCACTTCAATGACTTTGATCTATATGGTGTGGACCTGTTGTTGAGTAGTGCAATGTTCCTAGGATCACTTCATCATTTCAACTATGTCTATACTATTGCTGCTTGTTGCTTTGCCTCTTGGAGCTATGACTCTAGTGCCTTTAGTTCAGGGTCTTCAATGAGTTTCTCATAGGTTTTTGCACTTCTACTACTGAGTTGTTTGCATTCTAGAGTGAATTCGATGATCCTTTCAAATGCGCTCCGGGCAGTGGCTTCTCTTTGATCTCGCATGTCCTGTGGGGTACTTGGCACTATTCGGCTTCTCTTTGATCTCGCATGTCCTGTGGGGTACTTGGCACTGTTCATAGTTCTAGGCCTATGATTCTCTGTTGAAGCTATTGGATAGCTTCCATGAGCTATGCTACTTTCTACTCCACTGGTTCTTCCACCTTTTTCTCTAATCCTTTCACAGAGAAAAGTGCCCTGTTGACTGCTTCTTTGACTCTGAGCTATTCTACAAGCAACTACTCTTTCTCTTTCTTGACCCGCGCTCTCTCCTATTCAAAATTGGTGTGGAGGTTATATTTCTCCTGTTTCACAACTCAGAGTTTCTCTACCATTTCCTCTTCTACTTGCTTCAGGGCCACTGTGGCCTATTATTTCTCTTCTTGCGCTTGATGAAGGCGAGCTTCGGTCGCATCAACTATTCTATGGAGTTGGGAAGGATCATCTCCTAAATATGGTTCTTTTGATGGTGGGGGTGCAGTGGATATTGTGTGGCTGGAGTGAAGGTCATGTTGTACCCCTCATAGTTCTGTCTCAATTTTTTCATGCATGGTTTCTTGCTTGGATTCAGTGTTCTGCATAATATCCTGTGAGGAATTTTATATGGCTATGATGATGAAGTCAAAGTCATCGAGCTAGACCACAATATGCAACTTAATCTTGGTGGATTTGGATTTCTTTCGCGAGGTAGGTTTCATGGGAGAAACCTTCCTTTTCTTAGAGGGATCAACCTCATCAACAGGATCCCTAGGGAAACCTTCCTTTTCTTAGAGGGATCAACCTCATCAACAGGATCCCTAGGCGGTGTTACTTTGTCTTGCATTTGTTGATCATCTTTTCCATTGGTCTCTTCTTTATCTACTTTTTCATCACTTCCTCATTCCAGTGATTCTGAAGTAGTTTCATCTAATGCCTTGCTTAGGTTTTGTACCTCTTCAATTGTCTTCTTTCTTTTGGTTCCAGGTGTGTCGCGTTCTTCATGAGTGGCCTTCGAGATACCAAATAGTTCAGGATCAAACATTTCTACAGGGTCAAGAAGGATAAGGAGCTCTGCAGACCAGTCCGTAGTTATCTCTTCGAGGTCCTCTTCTGTGAGATTATAGTATGAATGAAGATTTCTTTATGCTCATCTGCGCATGTAGTGACATGAATAAAGTGTCAATCTATGCAGAAATTCATGAGGGGTATGAATCGGTGTAGGGTGTTTGACATCATGTGAGGGACATCCCCAATAGCCCTCTTCAACTAGGGATAGTATGTGTGAAATATTGCATTCAATTACCACTGTTTTCCCATATTGCTCGAGTTCCAAAGCATGGTGAACTTCATAATGAGTGGTTCTAACGACTCAATGTCCTGAAAGGTCGCACCTTCTGGCATCTCCCAAGAAGTAAACTCTATGAGGATTAGTAGCTAGCTAAAATGGGACTCGTAGCCTTGATCTTGAGATTTGTGGGAATCCAATTCGAGTTGGTTGACTAACTACTTCACCCAATTCATTTGGAGTCCTTATACACATTTTTCGGTGAGGTCAACAATGAACCCTATGACCTGCATAGGTCTTCTCTTTCTCACCATCTTTCTTGCAATAAGTTGGAAGGCCAGGCACATTGCACCATTATAGATGGTAGCTACCTTGTAGCCTCACGTCCCCTTTTCTACATTTCCATATGTGTCTTT
>CBVK0102777862.1:0-12348 GCA_900067695.1 Picea abies
AGGGTTGACATCAATGACAATAACCAATCTTCCAACACTTTCATGAGATCAACAACATGTGGAACCTGAATAATCATATTTCCTATAATTTATAGGACCCTAATAGATCCTAACCATATAATTGATTGGAATGTGATCCAGGTGGAGCACAGAGGGGATTTTTGGGTGGAACTAGTATGCATATTGGACTGAAAAGTCAAATTTCTTAGGAACAAATACATAGGGTTGGTAAAGTTTCAATGGACCTATTATGGTCCTAAAGATGCTACATGGGAGCGTGAAGAAAACATGTGGGAAGAATACCCATAAAGTTTTGACAATTTTGAAGAAAACATAATGAAAAACTCCATTTTGAGCAACTAGAGTTTTGGAACCACATCTCAGAGTCCTAGAAAACTGCATTGAGGACCCCGATAAAAGAATGGCTCATTCCTTGGGTTAGCCCTAATAAATAAATGGTACTTCCCTTGAATTAGAACTGATAAACGAATGGTACATTCCTTGGGTCATGGAGTTGAGTGTAGATTTTAACCTTGTACAATATATTACTGCAAATAGATTTTCAATAAAAGAACAGAAAAGATATAATGGAAAATACACACATTACACAGAGATTTTTCAATTGGAAACCCAAACCTGGAAAACTAGTATATTCTATATTCTTTCACATTATACATTTTTTACAATAAAATATGCATATAGGATCCTGTAGCATTCAAAAATCTAATCTAATAACCCAGATTAGTCTGAAGGATTAGATCCTCTCACTGAGAGGGGGGGGTGAATCAATGACATAATAATTTTATCAATTTTATTTTATTTATGCAAACAAAATTTTGACACAATATTTATCGTGGAACCCAAATGGGAAAAACCAAAAACGCTTTTTTATTAACTGCAAAATTTGTTTTAAATGTTACACAGAAGGAATATATTCTTCATTTTCAATCAGCACCAACTGGTCAAGATGCACCCACACCCTTATTCACCAGCACCAACTGGTAGGAGGCTACAACCCCCTGTTTACTGAGCTAAAACTAACAACGAAGCACTAAATCCCTCTACAAGAACAAACCTGCCCTTGCACCACCCAACCACCTTTGATTTTCTGAATCTGGACAAACTTCTATATCAATTACTTTACTACATCTCTCTCTGCTTCTCTGATTTAATATATTCTTCGATTTGGACTGCAGAGACACTTTTCTTCTCAACACTCTTCCTCGTTTATATATTCTTCAAAATGGTGTGAGAGTGATACATTGTGTCCCTTGGTTTTGAACCATCAAACCTATTTGTTTTAACTTAACCATAATCACTGACTATTATTTTTACTGTGAAGGATTTTCATAAATTGATCACATATGGATCAATTTCATCCCTTAAACTCGATCCTGAATCTCTGTTATTTTCACAGAAACTGAATCATGCAGAGGCACTTCCTTACAACCATTACATGTGACCGAGCATTATAGAACCATGAGCTTACCAATTACAGTGACGTATTATATTTTTATTTAAATCTCTTATATCATATGACCAATGACAGTGACTAGACACTAGGCCAAATGAGTGCTTGAGCACTTGTCAATTTCAATGGTCACAATTCAATCTTCTAATGAGATGAATACCTGACAGAACTTCTCCCTTTGAAACTTTGTGTTTTCAACTTTTCAAACCTTCGAATCAAATCAGACGGTTTATTTCAGGAAAACAATTCAATGGTCAGATTTGATCCTTACACTCATCATTTCATTGTTTAATCCGACAGCTAGGACTTAATCAAGCATCGAGATGGATGGTCACCTTTTACTCCGGGACTTCGGCTATTTCAACTTATTCTATCCTTCCACTGTATTAGATCGACAAATGAGAATTCTCCTGAAGTGTTTCTTTAGATCGGACGAACCATGTCTACTTCAGGATTTTGTCCTTCAGGACTTCGTAACTTTTGCCATTTGCTAGTGGTGAAACTCCTGAAGTAATTCTTTCGAAGTGACGTAATTTATTGACATCATGTGTTGACATGGCATGAGCCAATTTCCTCTTGACACATGTCATCATCTGATTATTCCATTTTTACTTGTTGGTGTGGTCTTCTACCACACGTCCTTGCTAATGTGGTATGCTGACGTGATCTGCCATATGTCTTTGTTGACATGGTCTACTGACATAATCTGTCATATGTCTTTGCTGACGTGGTGTGATGACGTAGATCTCCCACATGTCCTTGATGATGTGGTATGTTGGTGTGGTCTACCACATTTCCTCTTGAATCAGACGGTTGAGGCTTACTTCGGATGATCTAGTGGTCGAGAATTCATTTCGGCTCTCTGGGTCTTCGGGATTCAGGAATTTCAAATCTCAAACTTAAAATTTTGAAGTGAGATTTTTTCGGAGATTAACCTCCTCACATATTTAGAATGATCTGATGGTTGAGGGGTATTCAGATAATTGAGAACTCAACCTTTCTTTGTATCTTTTCCTTCCACTTAATTTTAATCCAACGGCTAACAGGATTTTGGATAATAGAGATCTCAGATCTTTCATCTTATCCTATCCTTCCACTAAAAAGTGATCCAACGGTTATGAAGACTCTTGAAGCAGATCCATGATCAAGGATGGTTGTGGAACCACAACTTATGAGTGATTTAACTCATCACCAAAAATATGCAATTTGAAGTTATGCGTTGTTGGTGAGTCAACCACAATCATCGATCTCTGAGGCTATAAGATCTGGCGATCCTGACTAATTGTGGGATTGGAAATAGCATGATGTTTGATTCTCCTTTCAATATCTACAATCTATCCCTGTCGTTGATCTGGTGATTACACATCTGGCGGTCATGACTAAATCCAACTTAATCTAATCATTTATTGGATCAACCACAGTCGTCAATATTTGATTTTATGAGATCTGATGATCTAGACCAATTGCGAGATTGTAACTAGTGAGTATTTTAATTCTTCTTTCGCTCTCTGCAATTAATCCCTGTCATTGATATGGAAATTGCACATCAACAATCTTGATTTGATCTAAGTTTCATTGTGCCATACCTACTGATTTTCAATGTGACATCTCTTCTAAGATTTGATCTTCATTCGTTAACTCTCCTGAGATTTAATCTATGCATATCATCCAACTGTTCAACATCAATCATTATTTAATGTTTACTAGTCCTCCAATGATTCTTCTGAAATTCATTGCGCCATCTCTTCTAATATTTGATCTTCATTCACTAACCCTCCTGAGATTTTATCTCAACTTATCATCACATCAGTGATATTCATTGTTGAAATCAATGGCACTATGTCCAACAATATCCCCCTTTTTCATTGATGGCAACTTACAAGCTTCATACACAATCTCCCCTTGTGATGATTCTTCTCTCCTCTAAAGTTACTCTCCCCCTTTGACATCAGTGGAAAAGGGTTTATCCTCCTATTATTGTTGTCTCCCCTTGATTTGGTGCCAATTGATGCATTTTTATTTATTTTGAGAGATTTTAGGCTGGAAGAAGGATTACTCCCATTTTGCTTGAGATATTCAAATACATCTCTTCTTAAGGGTTTTGTGAAAATATCTGCCACCTGTTATTGTGTTGGAACATATTCCAATTTAATGTTCTTATTTTCAGCCTGATCTCTTAGATAGTGGTACTTTATGGGAATGTGTTTCGATTTTGAGTGTTGGACAGGGTTCTTGGAGAGACTTATAGCGCTTGTATTATCACAGTGGATAATAGTAGGTTCTTCAAATACTATTTTGATGTCTTGTAGGGTTTGTTTCATCCATTCCACTTGTGTGCAACATTCTGCTGCTGCAATATACTCATCTTCAATGCTAGACAGAGAAAATGAGGATTGTTTCTTGCTTATCCAAGCTACCAATGATTTTCCCAAAAAGAATGCTCCCCCACTTGTACTTTTTTCTGTCATCTACACTACCTGTCCAATCAGCATATGAATAGGCTTTTAAAGTGAATGAATCCTTGCTAGGGTACCACAAACCAAGATCTATGGTTCCTTTCAAATAACTAAAGATTCTTTTTACAGCTTGAACATGGCTCTCCTTTGGTGCTGCTTGGAATCTAGCCACCATTCCAACAGCTTGCTTCACATCAGGTCTAGAAGTTGATACATAGAGAAAACTCCCAATCATTGATCTATAGTGTTTTGGATCTACAGCTTTGGACTCATCATCCTTGCTTAGTTTGCATCCAACTATCATAGGTGTACTAACAGGTTTTCAATCTTCTAACTAGAATCTTTTAAGCATATCTTTAACATACTTAGACTGATAGATAAAGAATCCTCTTTTGGATTGTATTATTTGTAATCCAAGAAAGAAATTCATTTCACCAAGCAAAGACATTTCAAATTCTTGTTGCATCATCCTAGCAAAGTCCTTACTCATTTTTTCATCATCACTACCAAATATAATATCATCAACATATACTTCCACAATAATCATGTTATTACCATCAATTTCACAGTAAATATTGTTGTCTCTTGATCCCCTTTTGAGGCCTTGGTTTTGTAAGTAATAATCTAGCCTTGCATGCCATGCTCTGGGTGCTTGTTTTAGCCCATAGAGTGGTTTCTTTAATTTATAGACATAGTCTCCTTTTTTATTTAATTGAAACCCTTATGGTTGCTCAATATATACTTCCTCTTCTAATTTTCCATTGAGAAATGTTGATTTGACATCCATTTGGTACACTTTAAATTCTCTGTAGCTGGAGAAATCTAAGAACATCCTAATTGCCTCCAATATGGCCATAGGTGAAAAGGTTTCTTCATAGTCTACTCCTTCAACCTGAGCATACCCTTTATAGACCAATCTGTCTTTGTTTCTGATTACTTTCCCATTCTCATTCATTTTGTTTTTATACACCCATTTAGTTCCAATGACATTTTTGTTTTTTGGTCTTGGAACTAGTTCCCAAGTTTGATTTTTTTCAATTTGGTCCAATTATTCATTCATAGCTTTGATCCAATTCTAGTCTTTACATGCATATTTGATTGAGTTGGGCTCAATATGTGACAACAATTCTATTTTTGTTTGATACAGTAGTTGTCTTCTTGTGTGCACACCATCATTCATATCTCTAATAATCGGTTCTTCAGGATGATTCTTTTGACTCATTCTTGAGGGTGTCTTTGTGTCTCTTCTTCGGAATTCCTCTCTTATCTCTTCTTGAATATATTTTTCATATTCACTTGTATGCATATCATCATGTTCCCTTTCTTTATTCTCTTCTACTTCTTCTACTTGTGTGCCAATTGTCTCATCATCATCTTCATCTTCACTTTCAAGTATAGTCTCTTGATTTTTTATTCTTAACATTTTTAGGTCATCCACCTTGACATCTGCACTCTCAATAGTCTTATTTGATCAAGGATTGTATCATCTGTATGCTTTATTGTTAGAAGAATATACAAGAAAAATACCTTCATCAGATCCGGCATCAAATTTTCCAAGATTCTCATTAAGTCTTTTGATGTAGCATTTACTTACAAAGACCTTGAAGTATTTTACTTATGGAGCTCTTCCAAACAATAGTTCATAAGGAGTCTTATCACTATTAACCCTGAGATGACCTCTGTTCAATATACTGTTGTGCTTACAACTTCCCTCTAATATCCATCAGACATTTTTGCTTCATTGAGCATAGTCCTTGCAGCCTCCTGAACTGTTCTATTCTTTCTCTCATCAATCCCATTTTGCTAAGGTGTTCTAGCAACAAAGAATTGTATTTTTATTAAATTTTTGTGGTGGGAGATCCCCCTACGGACTAGCAAATAGGGTTATATTATGCATGCAGATATGACCAAAAGAAACCTACTTTCTACCTTCATCCTCAGACCTAATCCCCATTTCTTTTCAGTGAATACATGGTTAGACCAACATACCTTGTTCCATATGGTCGATGTCGATCCTTCTTTACGCTTGACCGCTTGTTGGAATCTCTCCTCCCAAGGCTGACCTGCATACAAAACAAGCAACAAACTACACATGCATTTTACCTACAGACTAATGGGTTAGAGATTCAAACATATATTTACTAAACTATGAAGAACTCATACAGTGGGATGGGAAAAGCATTTATTTATTATTAACTTTAATGAATCAACTTACAATGTCGATATCAGCCACTTCTCTATGAATCGTGATCTTGGGCTCCTCTTCAAATGTCCTCCAACTTCTTTGTTTTGTATCTCTTCTTACACAAGGATGGCTAAAGGGTTGGGACAATGGAATATGTAATTGGCCAAATTTTCTTTACTTTTATTATCCTCTTCCAAATAGGACCCCTAGCCCTTCTTTTATAGGCTAGAAGAAGCTAGGTGTTTGGACTAACCCTCGGCCATGCATGGCCAGGAGTTTCAGTTAACTCACCCAAAGTTGTGTGTTATGTCGACAACTTTCCTTTTTTCATGATTTTGTCAGTCCACGCGGGTTGTTTTAGGTCATATAGCGGGTACACACATGCAGTAGTGGAGTAGGGCACGTGGGACCTTATAAAAGAGGTTTTTTAAAGAGTTGTTCAGTAGTGCTTTGGCAAAGAAGGGATCTGAGATGGCCTGATGCTAGGTAAAAATGTATGGTGCAAATTAGGGTTATAATAGATGCCCCCTAATGTGTGAGGTCAGAAGAGCATCTGATCGCTGAAATACATTACCAATATTTACTGATGTGTCGAACAAGTGAGCCCAGGGACCAGGAACTGGGAGGCACCGTCTGCAAAATAAAAAATGTCTCACCGAGGTGGGCATACTCATGCTCGGGATAAAATAGAATCATGGCTACCAATCAAATACACTGTAGATCCATGTCAAATAACTATATAAAGTGTAGCTGCGAACAATACACACCAGAGCTACATCTCGAAATAAAAAAGATATACATATAGAGTATCCATATTCTAGAAGCTGGTATGGTACGGCCTGATGGCTGTAGATGAGGTCTTCAGAGCTCGAGAAACAACTTCAAAATCTTCAAAACTTGGGTAGGAGTGTAATATGAGTGTATGACTTCACTACCTAGAGGTCTTTGATGGCTCGTCGGTCATGGACTAGAGAATCTTGATGATCAGACTAAAGGCTTCATTGATTTAGAACAAAGACTTGATTGGACGTTCAGGATGGCCAGGTATGAGGGCAAGAGACAAATTGCAGAGGGGTCGACTTAGGCTTGGTAGAAACTGCCCTTGGACAACAGCACGACAAATGATGAGACTTAGGCAACGTGGCATTAATCATAAGTTTACAAATCAGGAGGCAACACAAACTCTCCATATGTTTTGAAGAATAACAAAATGGAGGAGGAAAGAACTCTACGTAGCGAGAACAACTTCCTAAGGTCATACTACATCCCATAGTTTGAAGAACAAACAGACAGATGTGCTTTATCAAAGGGTGACTCATTATGCTGCCAATAAAGAAAATACTTTTCCCTTCCTCTTTTTGGGGTATATTTGATTTTTTTGTCTTTTTCAATAATTTTGGAAAAAGAATAAAGGAATGTTATGTTACAATGGAGGAATGAGTGCTACAAACACACAAGTTCAAGGTGCAAGGACAAGAATGATTTTCAGAATAACGATACTTGGGAAAAATACTCTAAGGGCCAAGGGTGTTAAGACACAGAAGCAAAGTGCTACAAGGTTGGCAGATAAGGTATGCAAATGTGGTTAACAAAACACACAATGGTAACGTCCTTCAATGTAAGTTTAATGAGCCCAGAGAAGGTAAGCTCGGTGGTTTTTCATATTTTGAGAGTCTGAAAAATCATAAAAGGAGACTCCATTGGGGTACCTTTTTCGAAGATAGTCTAGTCGGTTCGAAAAAGGGGTAAAGTAGCACCGACAATACATCTATTCAAAACCATTTTAATGAGTGTTATAAGAACAAGATCACTCGGCCATTTTTTCATTTTTAAGGAGTCTGAAAAAATATTAACTATGGACTCCATCAAGAATGTTCTTCTGGACCAGTTTAACGAGTGTGAAAGAATAAGGTCACTCAACGATCTTTTCAATTTTAGGGAGTCTGAAAAGAACTTAACTATGGACTCCATGGGGGTTCCTTCTTCGTAAGTGTAGTCCCTCAGGCCCGAAAAAGGGATAAAATTATACCTGAGAGTACTCTTCTAGAGAACTGAAGTGTCATAGAGTATACCTTTGTTCGTATAGTTGACCGTCCAGACAGAAAAAGGGGTAAACTACTGTCGGACAGTTATGACTTCAAATTTTAGTTTAACGAGTGTGAAAGGCCACAAGATCGCTCAGCAATATTTTCATGTTTATAGGGTCTGAAAAGGGCTTAAAAGAAGACCCATAGAGGTTACTTTTCTTAGTTAATCTAGATGAGATCGAAAAGAATAAATGCAGACTCACCAGATGTTGATTTTGGATATCAAAGTGAGCTTGAAAAACAACAAAGTTAGCTCATGATCGACTCTTTGTGGGTCGATGCCTGACATCTCCTCAGGGGAGCAATATGCTTCGACGAAAAAATAGTCTACGACGCCAGGGGTTCTAGAGATATTTATCAGTATGGTTTCAATGATAGTTTCCATATTACCCTCAGCATTGACCTCATGTGTGGCTAAGGGATTAATAGGACAAGACCTATCTCCAGTCATAGTCAAGGTGAATTCTCCATCTTCGATTCTACTTAGCTTTGGGAGGAAGTAAGATCTGTGATGAAGATCGTCCAAGGGTTTGTCTAGACTAGTCATTGCTTCAATTACTGCCTCGTCAGAGGGCAAGACTAAGTCTAACGAATTGGTGTTAGTGGGAGAACCTTGAGCCCAAATAGGCTCTAGAAGCGGATCGAACTCTTGTGCAGGAGTTGGATCTAGGTTAGCTGAAGCTTGCTGGACTAAAGAGTATGCTACTTCAACTAAGAACAAGGGCTTGGAAATTCTTGGATTCCCTATCCCTTCCATCGTGGTCAATGGGTAAGGAAGTATCCACGGATCATCGAAGTAAGTCATGTGCAACAATGAAACTTGAAAAATCTCAACCTTATGATGATTGGATATAAACTTGATATCGCCTTGATGGGGTGGGTAATCGAAGGTACCCATAAAAGATGGGCACAAACCAACCCCTACATTGACCACGCCTGGTTGAGTATTATCAATCATCGGGACTGTGGATGCCCCCAATGAAGGGTCAGGTCTGGAGAAAGACAATTGATCGATGGTCACAATCTGTCCCTCGTGTGGAAACAACAAGACCCGAAAAACTGTAGCAACCACGGATTGCATGGCATAAGTCCAACTCCTCCCTAACAAGAGGTTATAATTGAGGGGCACATTGACTACTTCTACCTCGACACACATGGTCTTCCCTCCTAATTGCACAAGGAAAGAGGGAATGATACCATGTGGTTGCAATGAATGACCATCGAAAGCAGTGAGGAGAGTAGGTGATGGAGACATAACGGGTTGGCCAATGGCCTTCCAACATGCCAACGACATAGCGCATGTCGAGGTGCCCTCATCAACCACTGTGTGGAAGATATTCCAAGTAAAAATTTTCATGGGATAAGCCACTACTATCTGAAATGCTACATGGTAAGGAAGATGAGGTTTTAGGTCAGTTGTATCTAGCATGATTGTACCCGGATTACAAATCTCGGTAGATACTAAAGAAGTTAACAAGGCTTTCCTCTAGGAAGGGAAACTTTGGAGGACCTCCAAAGCAGACATCGCACAAGGGGTTTGTGATAAATCTTCCACCACAAAATAGTTCTGGGTGGCCCTTGCGTTTGGGTTGTGAGAAGCTTTTTGGAACGCACCTTTGGGGATGTATGTCATTGTTTCACCCAATGTCTTCTCAATCTGTAGATGAAGAGATGGGAGTTCGGCTTCCTTTCCCTTCTCAGAAGTGCTTGGTTTACTATAGTCATGTGCTCTAGTCGATATAAAAGCATCACCCTTCACCATATATACATTCATGGATGCAAGGTTGTTCGAAGATGGAGAGGGTCCTTGGTTGCCCCCTTCCATGCTTGTAGAGGCTTGGGTTAGATTTTTCCCATGTTGAAATGGATTGGTTAACACAGCAGGCTATTGCTGCATCACAAACTTTTGGGCTTCTGCAAGCCGAGGACATAGATGGGTTGGGTGGTCTTCCGCACATAAGTTGCATGGATACCTCACCTTTCGTTTCTCAGTATTGCCCCCACCAACATTATCGGTGGGTTTCTTATCCCCCTTACCTTTATTTCGTTGTTTTTTCTTTCCTTCAGGCTACTGGGTGGCCTTTAGATTAGTCGATTGCACTATGTGTACATCCGACATTTTGGTAGGTGGAGAAGCTAAAGCAGTAGTTTGGTTGGCTGTTATGTGTTGTATAGACAATTGTTGCAACTGATTCGTTAGTTGCTCAGTGGGCTTTGTTTTTGTTGAACCAACAATACCATCGGCATGTGGTCCATCTCTCTGTCTGGTTTTATCAAGTATTGAGCATGGTGCATCTAGCAAGATATCATATAATAAACCAGATTGAGAATATATTAGTTGAAGTTGTTGAGCTCTCATGATGGCGTCTTTTTTGGAAAATACTCCTGACATTGCAATGTCTTTGGACAACTGTGGGACCAAAGACTTAAGAAACCACTCGAGCAGGAATGTTGGTGGGATTGGTACCTTAATTAAACTCTTTCTTCATCTCCATTCTTGAATGTGATTAGAGATATGGTCCACTTTAGTTTGTGAGAAATTGGCCAGCAATTTGGTGCCAACATTGTATCTCACAGGAAACTAGAAATGGTTTAGGAAATCCATCGCTAGTTCACCGAAGGAAGAGTATCTTGAGTAGGCGAGCTCAATGTACCATTTCATGGCACTCCCAATGAGAGTATGTTGAAACAATCACAACTATACGGAGTCATCTTTCAACAAGTTAGACGAGCACCAAAAATGGAAGGTAGTCACATGATCTCCTCGATCTTTGTTAGGCATGGCTTCGAACTTTGGGATGTCTGAAGGAAACTTCATCGGCATAGGAGGCCAACGCGGATCATGATAGATAGGGTCATTCAACAACCTTGTCAAGTCTGGAAAATGCAAGGTTGCCAGGAAGGGTAGTTTGGGTTGTTGGTGATAACCTGGGAAAAAGGGGCCTGGAGTTTGACTGGCATCAGGTTGCCAAGAAAAGTTTGGCTGCTGGCCTAGGTTCTGGTAAAAGCCATGGCCATGGCCAATGTATGGATTTTGTGTGTGAGGAGACATCATCGGTGGATTTCTGAAATAGGACATAGATGGTTGGGCATGCATTACATTCGAAGGACTATGGGAAGGATTGCTCCATGTCGGTCCCATGGGGATAGGCATAGTTCTTTGTCCAGGGTTCCATTGATTATGAAAATAATTACCCCAGATTGACATTCCTGATGAGGGAACTGATCCCTGACAAGAATTCCAAGGCCCTACTACGGAAGAAGTTCCTAGGTGTGCCCCCTGTGCAAGAATAGTACCCTGCATAGGAATAGATTGTCTGAAACTGGGGTTTCCCCCAGATGGGAAAGTAGCCGACAAGAAGGCATTGTTACCAAATGCACCGAACAAAGAAAACGGTGTCAAAACTACCGGCATGCTATGCAAAGGTGGTCCTTGACTCCCTGCTCCAAGTAAACTATGGTGTACAAGTTGTCCGACAGTTTGTTGATGCGAGCCACCAAGTGAAGGGGACGAAGGAGGTATATGACCTCTTCCATAAAGGAAAGCGTTAAAAGGTGCAAGAGTTCCCCCCATGTGTCCTTGCAGAGGAGCATTAGATCTCCCTACCCCTAGACCTAAATTCTTTAAAGTGGAGTAGGAAAGTATAGGACTTGTACCTAAACTAGGCATCATGTATGAGAATGGAGGGCCTGTCGCACTTGGTGTGAAAGGAGTTGTGGCCGCTTCCAAAGATGGGATCGGACCACTGTGAGATGTAGAGGTGGTCGAGACCATGGTGGCTCGGACTGGTGATGGTGGGTTAGGAGATGGAAACTCTCATGTGGTGACAACCTTAGTGGGAATTGAAGAATTCCCAGAAAGAGTAACAACATTTGTTTCCATTGTTGCATGCAACACTGTCTGGTACATGTAAGGATGAATCAGTACGATGATGGGTGCTGAAAGATCAGTGGTGGAGGTTTCAACTAGACAAAAATCTTGTGCTCCAAGGTCTAAAATGGTTGATTCCTCTAGATGTTGGTCGAGCACAATTTCTTGTGACCTAGTCGCTTCAAAAGACCCTTTTTGGTCTAGCATTTTCCTTAGTGGTGGTGGGGGTGGCTCCAGTGTAACCGGCGGCAAGCCAAGAAGCCTTCATGACTGGCGGA
>CBVK0102777863.1:0-11377 GCA_900067695.1 Picea abies
TACTAATGCAAAATCACACTTTTCAACCAAACAAGAAAATGAAAGAGATTTTTTTATTTTATTTAAATGTTGATAAAGCAAAAAGGAAAAATACCAACAAGTGAAAAAGAAAGAAAAACAATTCTGGCCTAATTGCAGATCGCAAATAATCACTTCAAGAAATCACACACTAGCAACTTAAAAAATGACTCTCACACTTGTTTAAAAATCCTAAAGAAAATTTTTTAACGACAACTTTTAAATGAAAAAAAAGCAAGCTAAGGCTAAGAGAAACCCTAAGATACGGACTGCTAGGATAGATATTCAAAAACCTGAGAGGTATAACTCTTGTCAAGGGAAAGGATGACTGCCTTACCCTCAACAAAAACTATCTTGCACAAGCACTCTACTGACAATCTAACAACAAGTGTATGCACGCAAGCTGTGTAGAGCTAGAGGGCGTGTACACACGTGCTGACCTTCTACAGGCCATTGTATCTCTAAAACTCTGAAACAAATGAAAATAGACAATCCAAACCAGGAAGAGACCACTGATATTGAAAACCAGGATCTCTTGAAGGCTTAGACACTCTTTTTAACAGAAAAAGCAAACAATGTAAGGAAAAAAAACATAAAACAAACCAATCTGAGACAAGACTGCAAACAACAAAGACTTAGAAAGAATTCCAGAAAACCCCTGAGAATGAATGATTCTGACAGGGAAGAGGATGACTTCCTAAAAAAAATTCTGGAATCTACACGCTACTGCTACTTCTTCAGCTAGCATTTACACGTGGGCTATAAGAGAGTAGGGCACGGGTACATGCGTGCAGACCTTATGCAGGTTGTGTGTACTTATGTGGGTCTCGAAAAAACACAGTCAAGCAAATAAAAGAGATAGCTGGTATGGAAAACCAGACTCTCTGCTAGCTCCGACTTTGCAGAAACTTCAAAAAATAGGCAAGAAAACCAATCTCTTAAAACTACCCAAAAATACTCCCAGGAACCCTAGAGACTTCCCTAGTACGGTTGCCAATTTTGTTGTGGTGGGAAATCCCCCTATGGACTATCAAATAGGTTTATATTATGCATGTAGATATGACCAAAAGAAACCTACTTTCTACCTTCATCCCCAGACCTAATCCCCATTTCTTTTCAGTGAATACATGGTTAGACCAACATACCTTGTTCCGGATGGTCGATGTCGATCCTTCTTTACGCTTGACCACTTGTTGGCAGCTCTCCTCCCAAGGTTGACCTGCATACAAAACAAGCAACAAACTACACATGCATTTTACCTATAGACTAATGGGTTAGATATTCAAACATATATTTACTGAACTATGAAGAACTCATATAGTGGGACAGGAAAAGTAATTCTTTATTATTAACTTTAATGAATCAACTTACAATGTCAAGACTATTCAATGCTCCACGAATCCTGATCCTGGGCTCCTCTTCAAATGTCCTCCAACTTCTTTGCTTTGTATCTCTTCTTGCACAAGGATGGAAAAAGGGTTGGGACAATGGAATATGCAATTGGGCAGAGTTTCTTTACTCTTATTCTCCTCTTCCAAATAGGACCCCTAGCCCTTCTTTTATAGGCTACAAGAAGCTAGGTATTTGGACGAACCCTCGGCCATGCATGGCCGGGAGTTTTAGTTAACTCACCCAAATTTGTGTGTTTCATTGGCAAATTTTCTTTTTTCATGCTTTTGTCAGTCCACATGGGTTGTTTTAGGTCAGCTAGTGGGTACACACATGCAGCAGTGGAGTAGGGCACGTGGGACCTTATAAAAGAGGTTTTTTAAAGAGTTGTTCAGCAATGCTTTGGCAAATAAGGGATCTGAGATGGCTTGATGCCAGGTAAGAATGTATGGTGCAAATTAGGGTTATAACACACATGGGTTTAATAGAAGAGATCAAACTCTTTTGAGGTGAACTCACCACCATTGTCTGATCTAAGACATTTTATTTTTGTCTTCTTTTCATTTTCAACAAGGGTTTTAAAGGCTTTGAATTTGTTAAGTGCTTATTATTTTTCTTTGAGAAAACATATCCAACTCATTCTAGTAAAATCATCAATGAACAACATAAAGTAAGACTCTCCTTGCAAACTCTTGGTCCTTGTAGTTTCACATAGGTCAGTGTGAACAAGATCTAAAGGTTTTGATCTTGTGTATTCTTTTGCTTTGAATCTTATTCTAATTTGCTTCCCTAGTTGACAGTGTTTACACATAGTATTTGAGGACTTTATGATCTTTGGCAAGTTTCTTACTGCACCAATATTGTTGACTTTTACTAGATTGTCAAAGTTAATGTGCCCCAACCTTCTATGCCATAGCCAACTTTCATCTACTATTTTTATATGACATTCCTCATTCAATTTTGCATCTAGTATATATACCTTTTCGAGAGTTCTAGGAGAAGTACCAACTAATTTTCTTGTGTCTTCTCTCCTAATCTCACATTTTTGGGAATCAAAGATGCAGAAATGCCCCTGATCACAGGTTTTGCTGAAACTTAATAGACTAGGTTTCAGTTTTTCAACAAGCAACACATTTTTGGCTTTGTCTTTTCCCAAACTCATAGTGCCTTTCCCAAGTATGTTATCTGAAGCATTGTCACCAAATGTAACTTTACCCTTTTGTTTCTTTAAGTCTAAAAACTTGTCCTTGTTACTTGTCATATGTTTTGAGAACCCATTGTCAACATACCAGAGGTCTTTTTTATCTTGGCGTTTTAAGGCAATAAGACATTCCCTTTTTGATGTTTTTTCTCTCCAAAGTTTCTTTTTCTCTCTAATGAAATTTGGTTGTTCTGAAACTTCCATTAATATGAAATCAATGGCCTTATGTCCATAGTTATGACATATGAAGCATTCTAGGTCCCCTTCTTGGAGAGGTGCAAAGGAGTTATAGTTTCTTCTTTTAACTCGATTTACTATTTGTTTATCTTTAAGGTTATAGTTTTTAACCTTTAGATATTTTCTTATATATGCTCTACAATTCATAGCTTTGTGTCCAAAATTAGAGCATGCAAAGAAATAACCAAAGAAAATGCGAGGATACCTATTTTGATAAACCTTCTTTGGTATTGTATTATTTTCCTTCTTGATGGGTGGAAGTAGTCCTCTAGAGTTGTGGTCATTATTTGTCTTTTCTTTGTTTTTCTTCTTGAATGTACTGAGTAGAGCATATGCATAAGATTTTGAGTTGACTTGGATTTTTTCTTGAGAATAACCTATTCCATTTTTATTACCTAAATCCCTTTGTGTGGTAATAATCTTATCCAATATTTTAGAGCTATTCTCATATTTTGTTTGAATGAGTTTTGTATCCAATTCTTTTCTTAGGTGAACTATTTGTGCCTCCATTCTTTCATAGGTTATTTGTTTTTCTTTAAGAGACTTTTCTAGACTTTCTTCGAACCTATTTGCTTCTAGGATTTGGTTTTTTAGGTTTCTCATGAGTTTCTCCATCTCCTCTTCTTTTTGTTCATGTTTTTCTTTTTGTTCAACTACAAATATTTTCAGTTATCTATATCTAGTTTTGTATTTTCTTAATTCATCCAAGGCACTGAGAAGTTCTTCTTCCATATTAAATTTTTCTTCATCTTCTAACTCTTTCTCATGTTTAATGTATTCTATATCATTAGACTCTTAAATACATAGAAAAATGAATTCATCATCATCACTGTCACTATACTTTGATGAACTGTTGTTTTCTTCTTTTGAGTAAAAGTTATTTTTCCCTTTGTAAAACTTTTTCTTGTAGTTGGGTTTTTTCTTTTTCTTGTATTGGCTGGTTTTGTTTTCTTCATCTTCAGGGTCCTCCTTAGGATAGGGACACTTGGCTGAAAAATGGCCAACCTTTCCAGAGTTAAAACATTTGAAAGATAGCTTGCCTTTGTACCTCCCTAATCATTTCTGATGTTTTTTAATGAAATTTGCTTCTTCCACATCAAATTCTTCATCATGGCTGGATTGAAGTTTCTGCTTTTGATTCTTTTTTTTATTGAGCACCTTAAAGGCTGCCTCTCCTTGTGAATGATTCTCATGACCTAATCGTAACTCATAGGCTATGAGGATTCCATATAATTCATCCATGGTGAGTTTATCTAGATTATCTCGATCTTCAAGAGCAGACACTTTAGTATTGTATAGAATAGGTAGTGTTCTTAGAATATTTTCAAATATGTCATTGTTTGATACTTATACTCCTAATCCTCTGATTGAATTAATAACATTATCAACTCTTTCGGAGTACTCAGAGATATTTTCCTCATCTTTCATTTTTAGGCCTTCATATTGTAGTTTGAGAGTCTGGAGTTTATCCCTCTTAACCTTGGTATCTCCTGCATATATAGATTCCAATTTATCCCATAGTTCTTTTGCATTATTACAGTTTAGTACCTTAGCGAGGATTTTATTACTCAGTCCAGCTTGTAGTGTGTTTAAGGCTTTTTCATGTTCCCAAAACATTTTCTTATCTTCTGCTTCTATGGGTGTGGCTTTTGGAACATCATATCCCTTTTCAACTAATGTCCATACTTCCAGTCCAATGGACATTAGATAGATTTTCATTCTAACACTACAGAAGACATAGTCTTCACCATTAAATAGAGGGATTTTTTATGACATCTTCAACTGTTGATCCATTGTGATGTATATTCCTCTTCAAGTGATTTAAACCTTTTGGGAAGAGACCCGCTCTGATACCAATTGAAGGATCAGATCATGTCACTGAGAGAGAGGGGTGAATAAGTGACAATAATTTATCAATTTTCTTTTATTTATGCAAACAAAGTTTGACACAATATTTATCGTGGAACCTAAATGGGAAAAAACACAAGTGCTTTTCTATTAACTACAAATTTTGTTTTACATGTTACATAGAAGGAAGATATTCTTTCTTTTCAATCAGCACCAATTGATCAGGATGCACCCACACCCTTATTCACCAGAACCAACTGGTAGGAGGCTAGGACCCCCTGTTTAGTCAGCTACAACTAACAAGGAAGCACCAACTCCCTCTACAAGCACCAACCTTCCCTTGCACCACCCAACCACCCTTGATTTTCTGAATTTGGAGAAACTTTTGTATCAAGTATTTTACTACATCTCTCTCGGCTTCTCTGATTTAATATATTCTTTGATTCAGACTACAGAGACACTTTTCTTCTCAACACTCTTCCTCGTTTATATATTCTTCAAAATGGTGTGAGAGTGATACACTGTGTCCCTTGGTTTTGAACCATCACACCTCTTTGTTTTAACTTAACCATAATCACTGATTATTATTTTTACTATGAAGGATTTTCGTAAATTGATCACATATGGATCAATTTCATCCCTTAAACTCGATCTTGAATCTCTGTTATTTTCACAGAAACCGAATTCTGCAGAGGTGCTTCCTTCAAACCATTACATGTGACTGAGCGTTATAGAACCATGGGTTTACCAATTATAGTGATGTATTATATTTGTATTTAAATATATTATATCATATGACCAATGGCGGTGAGCAGACACTAGGCCAAATGAGTGCTTGAGCACTTATCAATTTCAATGGTCACGATTCAATCTTCTGATGAGATGAATGGCTAACAGAACTTTTCCCTTCAGAACTTTGGGTTTTCAAATTTTCAAACCTTAGAATCAGATCAGATGGTTTACTTCACGGAAACAAATCAATGGTCATATTTGATCCTTACACTCATCATTTCATTGCTTAATCTGATGGCTAGGACTTAATCAAGCATCGAGATGGATGGCCACCTTTTACTCTGAGACTTTGGCTATTTCAACTTACGCTATCCTTCCACTGTATTAGATCGACGGATGAGAATGCTCCCAAAGTTTTTCTTTAGATCGAATAAACCATGTCTACTTCAGGATTTTGTCCTTCAAGACTTTGGAGCTTTTTTCATTTGCTAGTGGTGAAACTCCCGAAGTATTTCTTCCAGAGTGACGTAATTTATTGACGTCACATGTTGACAGGGCATGAGAAATTTTCCTCTTGACACATGTCATCATCTGATTATGCCATGTGTACTTGCTGATGTGGTATTCTACCACACATCCTTGTTGACATGGTCTACCACACATACTTGTTGATGTGGTCTACTGACATGATCTTCTTCCATATGTATTTTTTGACATGGTCTACTAACGTAATCTACCATATGTCTTTGTTGACGTGGTCTGTTGATGTAGATCTCCCACACATCCTTGTTGATGTGGTTTGCTAACGTGGTCTTCCACATTTCCTCTTGAATTGGATGGTTGAGGCTTACTTCAGATGATCTAGTGGTAGAGAATTTATTTTGGCTCTTCGGGTCTCTGGGCTTTGGGAATTTCAAATCTCAAACTTAAAATTTTGAAGTGAGATTTTTCGGGAGCTTAAACTCCTTACATATTTATAATGATCTGATTGTTGATGGGTATTTGGATAATAGAGAACTTAGCCTTTCTACTTATCCTATCCTTCCACTTAATTTTAATTTGAAGGCTAACGGGAATTTGGATAATCGAGATCTCATATCTTCCATCTTATCATGTCCTTCCACTAAAAAGTGATCCAATGGTTATGAATACTCTTGAGGGAGATCCATGATCAAGTATAGTTGTGGAACCACAACTTGCGAGTGATTTAACTCATCACCAAAACTCCACAATTCGAAGTTGTGCATTGTTGGTGAGTCAACCACAATCATCGATCTTCGAGGCTATAATATCTAACGATCCTGACTAATTGTGGGATTGGAAATAGCATGAAGTTTAATTCTCCTTTCAATCTCTGCAATCTATCCTTGTCGTTGATCTAGCGATTGCGCATCCAACGGTCATGACTAAATCTAACTTAATCTGATCATTTTTTGGATCAACCATAGTCATCGATATTTGATTTTATGAGATCTAATGATCTAGACCGATTGTGGGATTGTAACTAGCAAGTATTTTAATTCTTCTTTCACTCTCTGTAATTCATCCTTGTCGTTGATATGGGGATTGTGCATCAATGGTCTTGATTTGATTTGAGTTTCATCGTGCCATACCTATTGAGTTTCAACGTGCCATCTCTTCTGAGCTTTGATCTTGATTCGTTAACTCTCCTGAGCTTTAATCTCTACATATCGTCCAACTGTTCGACATCAGTCATTATATATTGTTTACTAGTCCTCCAATGATTCTTCTGAAATTCATTGTGCCATCTCTTCTAAGATTTGATATTCATTCACTAACCCTCCTGAGATTTTATCTGAACTTATCATCACATCAATGATATCGATTGTTGACATCAATGAAAATACAACAATGACACTATGTCCAACATAGTCAACAACCATAATTCCTTAATTGGAAATAGAAAACCATCAACGAAAAAGCATGTGTCGAAAAATCACCCAAAAATGGAAATAAAAACCGATATCTTCCCCCAAACCCCCATGCAAGGGGGATCCTGCCCCTTCAAACCCCCCAGACATATATAGCACATACACAACATTATCCCACTTTTTGTTTTCTTTGCATAAAGGGGGTTACAAGGTTACATAGTCAACAATCCAGGGCAACAATGCCCATAGATCCTCTACACCAAGAGAACTTCTCAGTGCTCACATATTTTTTTAATGAATTTGAAACATTCTTCAAAGTGTCCACCTTCATCAACAACACCTTCTTTCCTTCAACCATGTCTCTCACAAAGTGATATTGAACATCATTATGCTTTGTCTTTGAATGATAAGTTGGGTTCTTCACCAAAACAATTGCACTCTGACTGTCACAATCTATCCTTTCATCATGTTGTACCAATCCAATACCTGAACACAATCTATGTAACCATATTGATTCCTTGATTGCATGAGTGGCTGCCATGTATTCATCTTTTGTAGTTGAAAGTTCCACTACAGGTTGTCTTTTTCTCATCTAAATTATTTCTCCTCCAAATAGGTTAAACACATGCTCGCTTGTAGATATTCTACGATCCATATCTACAACCCAGTATGCATCCAAAAATATATGTATGTCCAACACTTTATCCAAACCTGATCTTCCCTGGTAGCACAATCCATAACTAGTAGTTCCACACAAATACCTGAAAACTCTCTTTGTTGTTGTCCAATGCTCCTTCCATGGTTTTGACATATACCTTCTCAAAAATGTGACTGCATGTGCAATGTCTGGTCTAGTACAGACCATTGCATACATCAAACTGCCAACTGCACTCACATATGGAACATGAGACATGTCCTCCTCCTCTTCCTATGTCTTGGGACACTGATCCGTAGATAAATTTACACCTACATAAATAGGGACCTTGACTAATTTATATTCCTACATATTGAACCTCTACAATATTGTCTCGACATATTTTCTCTTATTTAATGAGAGTTTCTTGTTTTTCCGATCTCTTTTAATTTCCATGCCCAAAATTAAATTTACAGTACCAAGATCCTTCATGTCAAATTTAGAGGACAACTAAGTTTTCACATCCTGGATAATCTCCCTGTTGTTTCCTATGAGCAACATGTCATCCACATACAAGAACAAATAAATCAAATGATCACCAATTAATTTAGAATATACACAGTGATCATGTTTGCTTCTTGTGAATCCAAGTCCCAACATATAAGTATCAAATTTTTTATACCACATACTTGGTGATTGTTTTAAACCATACAAGAACTTTTTCATCTTGCATACCAACTCCTTCTTTCCCTTCATAGCAAAGCCTTCTCATTGTTTCATGTAGATTTATTCTTCCAAATCCCCATGTAGGATTTTTTCCTTCACATCCATCTGTTCTACTTCAAAATCAAACACAACAGCAATAGATAACAAAAATCTAATAGAGGTTAACCTAGAAACAGGAGAAAAAATCTCACCAAAATCAATTCCCTCGACCTAGGAATAACCATTTTCTACTAACCGAGCTTTGTTTTTCTCCACTTTCCCTTCTAAATTCAGCTTCCTTTTAAATACCCATTTTTTTCCAATCGGTTTTCTTCCAGTTGGAAACTCCACTAGATCCCAAGCCTCATTCTTATCCAAGGCTGTCATTTCTTCAACCATGGCCTTTTTCCAGATTTTTCCATCCTTTGAATCCACTACCTCCATAAAAGTTCTAGGATCATCATTTGTAATAGACAAACCAAAATTTGAACATAAATCAGGTGGAGTATACCGTTCTAGTAGCCTTTTTCCTGCACTGATATCCTCGATACTAGAGTATGGGATGTTATAACCCTAATTTTCACCAAACATGCTTACCTGGCATCGAGCCATCTCATATTCCTTCTTTGTCAATCCACCACTGAAGAGCTCTTCTAACTCCATTTTTAAAGGCCCATGCACCCTGCTCCACTACAGCCCATGTGTATCTATAGTGTCCATGCTAGCTGACCCACTACAACCCATGTGGACCTTTAGAAGCACGAAAAAAGGAAAGTTGTTGATGGAACACACAGCTTTTGTCAAGTTAACTAAACCTTTCAACCATGCACGGCCGGTCATTCGACCAAATACCTAGCTCCTTCTAGCCTATGAAAGAAGGGGTAGGGGTCCCATTTGAAAGGAGGAGAATCATAGTAAAGAAACTATACTCGATTAAGAATTCCCTTTGTCCCAACCTTTAGCCATCCTTGTGCAAAGAAAAGTATAGAGAAAAAATGTTGGTGGACAGTGGAAGAAGATCCTAGGACCAGGATCAAGGAGCAGTGGCCAACTGTATCATTGTAAGGTATCATTGTGAAGTTAATAAAAGAATTGCATTTCCCATCCTGCCATATGAGATTGTCATTATTGGAATATTGAGTGTACGATTGATTAAATATCTAACCCATTAGTTCATAGATCAAGTGCATGTGGAGTTCTTTGTTTGTCTTTAGTGAATACAGGTCAGCATTGGGAGGAGAGTTGTAGTCAAAGAATGACCAAGCGCGAAAAGGGATCAACATAAAACATGAAAAATAAGGTATGTCAACTTAATCTCTTGAGCCTTGTATTTACATATGAGTAATGGGGTTTAGGCATGGGATGATGGTAAAAAGTAAGAATCTGTAGGTCATTTCTAAATGCATGATAAAACCCTTAGTGCTAGTCCGTAGGAGGGATTTCCCACCCACAACAGAATTGGCAACCATACTGGGGATCTCTAGGGTTTCTGGGAATATTTTTTCTTGGGTATTTTTAAGAACTGGTTCCATTCCTTGTTTTTAAAGTTTCTACAAGAGTCTGAGCTAACAGAGATTATGG
The DNA here is from genome assembly GCA_900067695.1 of Picea abies. Taxonomy (NCBI): domain Eukaryota; kingdom Viridiplantae; phylum Streptophyta; class Pinopsida; order Pinales; family Pinaceae; genus Picea; species Picea abies. Next base: position 10,238 of record CBVK0102777863.1, read on the forward strand.
TCTTCCATACCAGTTATCTATGTTTCTTTTCTTGACTTCATTTTTTTTTCAAGACCCACAAAGGTACACGCAGCCTGTATAAGGTCTGCACACGTGTACCCATGCCCTACCTTCCTACAGCCCCCATGTACACTCTAGCTGAGGAAGTGTCAGTCGCGTGTATGATTTCAAAAAATTTCTTTTAGAGAGGCAATCATCATCTCCCCTATCAGAAATAATCCTTCTTAGGGGTTTTCTGGAACTCATTCTAGTCTTTATTGCTTGCATTCTATAGCTTAGGTTTCACCTCAGATTGGTTTAGTTCTATGAAATTTTCCTTCAATTGTTTTCTTTTTCTGTCAAAGTAAGTTTCTGAGTCTTCAAGAGATTCTGGTTCTCAATACCAGGAGTCTTTGTCAGTGCTTGATTGCTTGTCTTTTCATTTTTGAAAAGTTGCAGAGGTACATGTGACCTGTATACAGTCTGCATGCGTGTACACGTGCTCTGACCTTACACAACTCATGTGCACACGCTGGTTGTTGAACTGTCAGTAGCGTACTTGTTGAGAAAATGTTTGTTTAAGGAGAGGTTGTCATCCTTTTCCTTGTGAAGAGTTATATCTCTCAGGGTTCTTGGTCTCTGTCATAGTAGCTTAGCCTAGGTTTGGACTCTATTATAGCTTGCTTTTTCATTTAGAACACTTTTTGTGTTTCCTAGCTTTTTTAACTTATTTTTAGCTTGAAATTTTAAGAAAAATGAGGTGCATTTTGAAAAAAATGAATCGTGCATTCATCAATTTCTTTTAGAATCTTTTGTTATTTCTGCTTTGATTGGAAGAAAATATAAAAAAAAACTTAGTTTGTTAGATCTCTTTCTTTCCTGGCATTTTCTTTGCATTGTTATTTGAAAAAAGAAAAGAAAATAGCATAGTGTTGTGTTTTCTTCTCATCTTAAAAGCATTTCGAAAAAAAAAAAATTAATCATTCTTTACCAGTGTTCATATAAGTTTCATCATTTTTCACAAGAGTCTTAACAACATCAGTTGCACTACCATACCCCTTTTGAGTAAATCAATCCTTAAAAATAACGCTAATCTAAAATTAATTAGACTTTTTATGTTTGTAGGGTCAACCAACTAGTTTAGGGTTAGGGCCTTGAATT
>CBVK0102777895.1:0-11660 GCA_900067695.1 Picea abies
GCTTCAAAAGCGGTTGGATAAAGTTACCTCTCGTAGATTTCTTCTTTCTAGCAACCTCTAGGAAATTTACAGAGTGCTAACATAAAGCATGTGTCATCCTGGTCATTTTATATTCTAACTAATATCACCTATCTAGCCTAAATCCTTGACAAAATCTATCCATATCTAGCCATCAATGTAGGATAATACATTTCTTTTGCAATGCATTTATGTATCATAAATGTGATGTGATTTTCTCAGGCATGGTCTGTGTGACATTAAAATTCTATGTTGGTGCCATCTACACGCCATGTATTCCAATGGTGACAATACTTGACTCTCTTATTAACTAAATTACCCAAGTATAATTTTTAAACATAGAGACTACCCTCCTATAGAGACACATTTCATCCCATCCATAGATCCCAAGTTCTCATCAACACCTTGACTATAAATCTTTACTATGGAAGAGTGTTGTTAATTTTATGTAATTGTAGATCTGTTATGTTGTATTGTTCCTATACCTATAAAGATACAGAAATTTGTAAAAAATAATTAAAATTTAAACTTGTTGGAATTTAAACTTGCAAAAAATGAGTTGTTGAAAATAAATGCAAAAAATAAGTTCTACTATGGCAAGCTAAGTCCACCCCTACCCCCAAAAGATCAAGGTGGTTCTATGGGATTGGGGTCACATATGGTTTCAAAATCCATCATTCACCCATCACTTTTTTCACTATCCATCAATATGTGCGATCTGTATTGCACCCTCAATTTTGATTTGCACCGCCCTATATGGTCCTTACCAATGCATTTTAAGTTTCCCTGGGTGCTTCTAGAATTTACTCATACAAAAACACCAAATCTCCCTACACATACTATTTTTTTAGATGTGACGTTCATGACTATACTTTTGATGCTATTTCTAAACAATTTGATGGTACCTGTCCAAAACCCTTGTTCTTCCAATTGTACTAACATGAATAACTTCTCCTACAATTTTTGCATGCATGAAATCTACTTTGGTAGGGCCACTTGTAGGCTTGGTATCAAATATCCAAGTAGCATCTTCACCTCCATACCATATACCAAATTATATGGCATGTGAGTTCTTAGGGTTTTACAAGTAGTATGGTATTTCCATAAAACATTAGGGATCCTCTCATTCAAATCATAGTGATTGACTAAGCACAACTTGGTTAATCTTCATTCCAAGATCTTCTTGAATACTTATGGTGTTGCATTGGCTTGTGGGTGGTATAGTGTCATTTTGTGATGATGTTTCATGAACTCTTTCACTAATTCAGCCACCACTCCTCCAATAAAATGGTGACTCTGGTTTCTAATGAGGTTACGTGGGTGTTCAAATCATATGACATAATGCTAAAAAACAAATTTTCTAGTGGTATCCATTGAGAAATCCCTAGTAAGCATAACTTATACCCAATGTGTTAGATAATATGTAGCCATGATAATATACTGAGCCCCTAAATAGTGTGATAATGAATTGATGGGACAAATAAATCCCTACGCAATATTGGAATGCATCCCTAACCACAATGATTTATAGTGACATTTCATATCTCACAAAGGGTCATCCTACACATTGGAAAACATCACATTACTTGGCACACTCTACAACATCTATATATATAATTGGCCATCATAGTTCTACATGAAAAAATTTCCATGTGGTTCTACTTACCCCATAGTAACCATTTCATTAGCCATCATGTGCCTCCCAAATAAATGTTGAATTTTCATGATCCATCATTCACCCTTGTAAAATACCATTTGTAGCCAACTTATACAAGTGTCATATGATTAAATGGTAATTTTCCATGTATATCACTAATTTTTAGTGCTATCTTCAATCATATTCCTCAGTGATCAATTATGTACTGAGGAATACAATGATATCAATGAAGAACTCTAGACTGGCCTCCACATGAAATAGATTGGCATCAAGTATTTCATCAACTATCCCTACATTTTCTCCATGGTGTACCAGAGCAAGATGATTGGGCCCAAGAATCTTCTTTCATGACTTCATGATTACTTCAAAATAAAACTCTTGAAACAACAACAACCAATGGCATATCTTCCCTTCCAATATGGGCTTGTTTAGCAAATGATTCAATGTTGAGCAGTCCAAGAAAAAATTAAATGGATCATGACTAAGTAGGTAAATTCAGAATTTTTGGAGCGCATAAACCATTTCCAATCCTTTATGTTTTTTGGTGGTGTAATTCCACTCAACCTTTAATAATTTATTTCTTGCAAAGTACACCAAGTGATCAAGTGTTCCTTCTCTTGCTTATGTGAGTACATTACCTAGTGTGATGTGAAAGGATTCCACGTGAAATGCATAAAAAATTTACTCTGGTCCATAAACACAAGGATCAAAATTGTGACCATCCTTTGTTTCAATTCTATGAAACCTACCTCACAGATTGTTCTCCAAACAAATGGTACCCCTTTTCACAGCAAGTCTCCAATCAATGTTGTTAACTATGTGTGGCCTCCAATAAATCATTTATGATACTCAATATGTCCCAAAGTACACCATAGTGTTGACATTTACCGAGTGTAGGCAAGTTATTAATGACTACAATATTGGAAGGATCAACAAACAACCCTTCCTTACACATTAAATGTCCTAGAAAAATGTCGAATTAGGTACAGAATATGCACTTATTTATATTTAACCACAAATACAATTATATAGCATGCATCATAGCTTTTTAGAATGATCCTTGAGTAATATGTAGATCATCTAGTCATCCAAATATACTTCAATGAATATGTGAATATATTCCTAGAAGGTCACAACAACCACCGTAGAAAAAACCGTAAGGGAATTCTTCAGTCAAAAGGGCATTGTGTCATGTTTGTTTTCTACTTCGTCATGGCTATCATTCTTGGGTTGAACTAGGTTTAGGTCTTGTTTTGGTTTCCAACAAATCCCTTCTTAAAAACTATTGGCCCTCCTGCTAACCCAGAAGGAAAAAGAACCATTTGTTGGTTTTCTACTTCGTCCTGGCTATCATTCTTGGGTTGACCCAGGTTCAGGTCCTACTTTGGTTTCCAACAAATCCCTTCTTAAAAACTACTGGCCCTCCTGGTAACCCAGAAGGCAACACAACACACAATATGCAATGCACGGTCTCACCTGAGATAGTTCTTATGGGTGGTTGCAACGCTCAGATGCTTGCAGCCTGGCAATGAGCGAGGATATGTGATTGCACCCTCTGTGATATTCATTCATTTACTAGCTCATACATATAGATTTATTATATTGTTATTCTTACTCATGCATGTGAGATATTAGATATAACTAATTCATTCATTCATTTATCTAACATCTAGTCACACAACACATGGTCTATTGTGGTTCACCCTCCTGGGCTACATCCACAACGATTTGGCTATTCTGATATTCTATTATCTTTGGTCCAAACTATAGCATCACGTGCATTACAACTCTTCATCAAAACAAGTTGACATATTATAATGAGGTGGAATAGATCGCACTGGGCTCCTCAGCCTACGATCTAACCTTCAATATCTACCTACATCCCTCTCCTCAGCTCAACAACTTACAAAAATAGATTGGAGTAACAGTATGATATAATGACAATCAACATGACCTCCTACTCTGAACCTCGGAACAACAGAACTCCTGACCAAGAATAATCAAATCAAACCCAACCAACCAACCCCCTACATACACCTCCTAGGCACCTATTTATACATATTTTCAGCTTGCCAACCATTACATTCTCTTACCGAAACCCTAATCGTGTCATGGCTAGGTCTTATTGCATGTGTGCCTCACATGCCTTCCTATTTTTCATGCATGTTTTTTTTACACATGTTGTTTTTCCTTCATTTGCATCTACCTTACACATGTTGATCCTTCTGCATGCACATCTACCTCCCATGTTGTGATTTTCCCTCAAAGTTGGCCTGCTCCCAATAGGCCCCGAACACTAACAACATGACTTGACCCGAGTCACTGCCTAACTCCCGTGTCTGCCACTGCTTGTGTCAGTGCTTCATACATATCTACTATCTATTGGCACTTCTCCTGAGCCTAGCTACTCTTTTTTGACATGGCTTCGACCACCTTCGCAGTGACTAGCGATCTTAAGATATTGCCCCCCTCCAATCCTATCTATTTGAGGCATGATTTTGCTACATCGATTTCCATGACCAATTGTTCTTCCTTTTCCTGTAGGGGCTCCAACAGATCCCGTCGTGCGATTTTATATGCCTACACCAATTTTTCTTCTGCCTAAAGGTTCTTCATTTCTGCAGTTGTCTTAACCTTCTCTGGCAGTGACATTGTCCTTTGTTGATTCTTGAAATCTTCCATTGCTACATGCAATTTATCTTCCTTTCCTTGTAGCTCTTGTAGGCTCTTGTCTTTAATAGTTGGGTCCATAGCTGGTCGATCTTCTCTAGTAGTTCTACCACTCTATGTATGTTCTGTGTGATTTTTTCTGCAGCGGTTGTCATGTCTTGCTCTCATTTCTCTCATACTGCTGGGGGAGTCGTAGGTACTACTCACTCCTTCATTTCCTTGATCTTCTCTTTATATTCTTGTAGAGTCTGTGTTATATTTGTTATCTTCCCCTCTGAATATGATTCCTCTAATACTTTGTCATTTGACATAGCTTGAAATATTGTGCCTATCTAGGTCTCCATCTAGTCCATGTTTTGTTGCACTATCTCTTTCTTTTTCCTTTCCTGGTTGATGGCTTCCTTGGGCACCATATTTTCTTCCTGCACTATTTGTATATTCATCACATCAGACCTTGCTCTGGACTAAATCTCTTACGTGATGCTAACATGTAACTTATACAGTGCCTTTGTTGGTATCTTGGGCATCACCAATTCTAATGTTTCAATATCCTTCACGGGCTTCTGCGTTGTTTCCTCATCAATGAACATCATATCTGGTGTTATGATAAAGTTAGCACTTCCCTGCAGTATGATTTGTAGTATTTCTCCAACAGGTGATCCTTATCTTACTAGCATCAGTTTCTCCTTTTCTTGTTTTTCCACCTTGATCCTCAACTATTCTAGTGCATTTTTTACCTCCTGTAACTGTTCCAAAATTGAAGCTTGATGTTTTTTCGCATTTTCCCATACTTATGACAGTCAATCTTCTACTATCGTGGCTATCATCTCTACATCATCTGATGTCAGTGATGTTTCCATTTGTTTCCTGTGGGCATTTTCTTTTTTCCTGGAGCCACTTACTTGCTCTGTTGTTCTCTTTCTTTGGGTGTCTGGTTGTTCATAGGCTTCTGGCATATGTTTATCCATGTCGGTATCCTGCTCAACTTATTCATCCATGGTTACATCTTGTATCTTTTTTTGCACTTCCTCTGCACTCACATGTGTTGTCGATCCTTCTTATGCATGCTCTATAGGTTGTGGACCCTGTGTAGGACCACGATGTGACTTATTTTGTGTCCTAGTCTTCTTTCTAATTGAGTTGCTTTCCCCCACTGTACCTATTGTTGTTTTCTTTTTTAGGCTAGTGTCATTCCTTCTTATCTGATGCGCGAGGATTGTGATACCCTATGTATAGACTTGTACTATTGGTGTTTCTCTTGAAATATATGGTACTTTCCACTCATCATGCCACTCTTGGACCTCCATGTGAATGTCATGCATCATCACACAGTACTTCAGTTGCAACCACTCCTTGGTTGGGTCCTTATTTTCCTATAGCCACATGATGTGATGTGATGCACAGAAAATATCTATCTATCCATACTCCTGGACATTTTCTGGTGAGATCCTCCATGTATCTACCACGTTGTTCTAAATCTCTATTAAGTACTATGTGAAAATTTCATTGTTGACTTTCTTTACCTTGGGATATGTTGTGCTTCACAATGATGTGTAGCACGTTGCACCACATTTGTCTGTCCTTGTTAGGAACATCGTATATGTTGGTTCATGCCATCCCATGAGTGAAATGAGGATGAGTAACCATGAGTAGTGGAACTCAGAGCCCCAGTCTTACACATCCTTACAATATTCTAGGAATTAGCTGAGTAGATACGGGGCCCAGCTCATCGAGCTCCCCTTTGCGCATTTCGCCATAGCTGCTACTACTCCTATGGGCACTTCTTCTTTTCGGCACTTGTGAATTAATTTTCAACCAATCAATCTGGTTGCAAATCGAGTCACATGATCATTGATGTCATTGATCATGATTCCTCTATTCCCCCTCTCTCCGCCATACTTTTCTTTAATCTCATCGAAGATGGCTTTTTCCCAAGTCTTGTCTTCTAGGTATTTCTCTAGCTTCTCCCCATCTATGGGTAGCCCTATAATCTCTGCGATGAGGTAAACAGTGATTGGTATTGGCCTGTCCATCCATAGGATTCCTCCATGCACTCTTTTTAGAAACTTTTTAACACATCCATTTATGTATTTCCCATGCCTGAAGTGAGGTATGTCTAAGAGCTTCATGATACCTATGTTGTACATGCCCAAGATCAACTATGCAGGCTCCAACAGTGGCGTGCTTGATGGTCCCTCTCCCCTTCTCTCTAGGTATCTCTATGCTGCCAAATCTGGGAACTTTGTGGCATCCAAGACATTATGGTCGGAGTATTTAAGGCCATCGACTCCTCCTACCATGTTAGCCCTAGTTTTCACTTCATAGGGAATTTTCAGCATTGCTATAATTAGCTTCGTCTAAGTGTGTTCCACACCCTTTGTATTGCTTTCTACTCTCAGCTTATTTTTCCCTTATGGGGACGATACTCCCCCCTCTTTCTATGTTTCCTTCTCTAGTTCTGGTTCAAGGCCCTGCTGCGTGGAATCCATGGTTGGTTTTTCTTCCTATGGCCCTTTTCCCCTGGACGCATCAGATTTCGTTCGCTCAGTGTCCTCTACCAACTACTCGGGCTCTTTTGCAGGTTCTTTCTCCTCCTCCACATGTAATGTGGTTTTCTCTTATTCCAGCGTGTGGATTCCGTCCACATCCACCACTGTCGGCATATCACTAGTTCTGCCTTGTGGTCCCCGTGTGCTACTCTGGGTGCTTTGTCTAGTTCTTCTTGGTGCTCCAACCCGAGGTGGCGACATGGTGGCTAAATTTGAACTATAGCTCTCAACTCTATGGGTGTTAGCGCAATTCCACACTCTATCACTCTTATGCTCGACTCGTTGTTTTTCTCCTTAACAAAAGTCACAATGGGTTGGTTTCCCCCCTCTTTCTGACTTTGTAGTGGGACGGGGAAATGACAGTTGTGTCGCACTAATACTTGTCACTTTTTCCCCTTTTTTTATGTTTCTTACGCACGATACCTTTTTACCTATTAAGCATTCTTTTGTGTGTCGTGTCTTTGAACACTGGTTTTCTTGCAGCGCCTTGTTCCATCTACCCATTTCTATTCTATTGAGGCCCTCCATATGCGTTGAATTGTTTCTATTTTTCTATTTTTTTCTATCTTTTTACATCACTGTTTTATATAAGTAATAGGAGGTCAATTGTCCTTATACATCTTCATTCGACTCCCATTGATTATTCCTTTGAGTTATGTACCTCCTAAATCTTTCAATTGTACAGCTCTCCCATCTGTGATAGTCTTCATTTCATATGGTCCCAACCAATGCATTTTGAATTTTCCTAGTTGTTGAAGAAATTTATTGTCATACACCAAGACTAGGTATCCTTCCTTAAAACTCTTCCTTTTAATGTGTTTTTCATGCCGAGATTTTTCCCTTTCTTTATGTACTTCTTGGTGAAATCTTGCTAGAATCATATCTTCTTCCATCATAATATAACATGACCCAGTTAAGGGGTAATGAGCCAATATTAGGGCTTAACAGGATGAGTAACCATGAGTAGTGGAACTCAGAGCCCCAATATTGCACATCCTTACAATATTCAAGGAATGAGTTGAGTATATATGGGGCCTAGCTCATCGAGCTCCCCTTTGCGCATTGTGTCACAACTACTACTACTCCTGTGGGCTCTTCTTCTTTTCGACACTTGCGAATTAATTTGCAACCAAGCAATTTGGTTGCAAATCGTGTTGCAAGATCATTGATGTCATTGATTCTGATACCTTTGTTCCCCCTCTCTGCGTCATACTTCTATTTAATCTCATCGAAGATGGATTTTACCTTAGTCTTGTCTTCTAGGTATTGCTCTCGATTCTCCCCATCTGTGGGTAGCCCTATAATCTTTGTGATGAGGTCAACATTGATTGGTATTGGCCTGTCCATCCATAGGATGCATTCATGCACCCTCGCTAGCAATTGTTTAACACATTTGTTTATGTATTTCCCGTGCCTAAAGTGCGGTATGTCTAATAGGTTCATGATACCTGTGTTATACAGTCTGAGGATCCACTGTGCAAGCTCCAACAGTGGCACGCCTGACAAGCCCTCTCCTCTGCTCTCTAAGTAGCTCTGCGCTGCCAGATCTGGGAACTTTGTGGCATCCGAGACATCATGGTCAGAGTATTTTAGGCCGTCAACTCCTCCTACCATGTTATCCCCAGTTTTCACTTCGTTGGGAATTTTCAACATTACTATGCTTAGCTCTTCTTGAGTTCGTTGCACGCCCTACGTACTTCTTTTTGCTCTCATCTTATTTTTCCCTTGTGGGTACAATAATCCACCCTCTTGCACTATTTCCTTCTCTGTTTCTGGCTCCAGGCCCTACTGCGTGGAATCCATGGCGGGTTCTGCTTCCTGCGGCCCCTTTCCCCTGAACGCGCCAAGTTTCGTCCGTTCAACGCCCTCTACCAGCTGTTAGGGCTCCTATGTGGGTTCTTGCTCCTCCTCCACATGTAATGTCATTTTCTCGTACTCCGGTGTGGGGATTTCGTCCACATCCACCACTGTCGACATCTCACTGGTTCCACCTTGTGGTCCCTATGTGCTACTTCGTATGCTTCATCAAGTTCCGCTTGGTGCTCCAACCTGCATTGGTGACATGGTGGTTAAATTTAAATTGCAATCTCTCAACTCGATGGATGGTAGCAAAATCCTGCACTTATATCACTCTTTCGCTCGACTCAGTGTTTTTATCCTTAGAAAAAATCACAATGGGTCGATTTTCCCCCTCTTTTTGACTTTATAGCGGGACGAGGAAATGACAGTTGTGTCGCACTGATACTTGTCACTTTTTTTCCCCTTTTCGTTATGTTTCCTATGCATAATACCTTTTTACCTATTAACCACTCTTGTGCGCATTGCGTTTTTGAACCCTAGTTTTCTTGAAGCACCCTGTTCCGTCTACCCAGTTCTATTCTGTTGAGGCCCTCCATGTGCGCTGAATTGTTTCTATTTTCATCCTTTTTTCTTTTTATGGATTTTTTTTTAATACCCATCTTTTTACTGCATGGTGTTGTCTAAGTACTAGGAGGTCGATTGCCCCTATACAGCTTCAATTGACTCCCATTGATCATTCCTCTGAGTTCTTTACCTCCTAAATATTTTAACTGTACATCTCCCCCATCTGTGACAGTCTTCACTTCATATGGTCCCATCCAATGCATTCTGAATTTTTCTGGGTGCTGAAGAAATTTACTGTCATACACCAAGACTAGGTCTCCTTCCTTGAAAGTCTTCCTTTTAATATGTCTGTTGTGCCAATATTTTTCCCTTTCTGTTTGTACTCCTTGGTGAAATCCTGCTAGAATCCTATCTTCTTCCATCAATATCAGCTGACTTAGCCTTTCTTGTATTGAGCCTCGTTATGTCATGTTAGTGATTGCTTCTACACGCAGACTAGGTACCAAAAACTCTAATGGCACTACTGCTTCTTGTCCATACACCAACCTGAATGGTGTGTGCCCTGTCAAATTTTTGCATGTAGTCATGTATGCCCATAATATTTTTGGTATCTTCAAGTTCCAATCATCCTTATTGACATTGCAGATCTTTGTCGGTGCATTCTTTATAATCTTATTAAAGGGTTCCATTGTTCCATTTACTTGATGGTGATATGGTGTACTTTTTTTATGATAGACATCAAACTCCTCAGTCATAGCCTTGATAGTATTGTTAATGAAGTGAGTTCTTTGGTCACTCATCAAAATCCTTAGGCATCCAAATCTAGTGATCACTTGATCAAACAGGAAGTGTGTTGTTTTCTCTGCGCTGCAATCTTTTATTGGTGTTGCTTCCCCCCATATCATTAAGTACTTTTTCATGGTAATGATATACCTTTCTCCTGACCTCTTTGTTGGTGGATTAATTGGTCCCACAAAATCCCGTCTCGTCTATTAGGTTTTCCAACCCTCTGACATACATCACATTTCTAGCAATAGTCCTTTTCATCTTTGTGAATGGTCGTCCACCATAATCATGCATGAAATACCTTCTACACGGTATATTTTCTTGCATAATGTCCTCCATCTATTCCCTCATCGGCCTCTACTAAAATCCTAAGTCTTTCATGTTCTAGTACACATCTTCTCAAGATGTTGTATGCACCCATATTGTACAAGTGTCCTACAATCAATTGATAGTCTACAGCTTTGACTACCATATTTTTCCTCTGTGCAGTGTTGAATTCTTGTGGCACGGTATATTTACTCAAGTATTGAATGATGTCAGCAAAATATTCATCAGCTACTTGGACTAAAAAAAAAATTTCATCAGGGAAGTTGTCCTCTAAATTCATAGGTTCCTCTCCATTAGTGATCCTTGATAGGTGATCAGGTCTTGCATTCAACTTCCCTGGTTTGACTATCACTTGAAATTCAAATTCCTAAAATAGCAGTAACCATCTACAAATCCTCTCCCCAACAGTGGCTTATTGACTAAATATTTGAGGGCAGAATGATCTAAGAAAATTTTAAAGTGTTTCCCAAGTAGATAGTGTCTAAAATTATGCAATGCATATACCATTTCTAAGCCTTATCTTTCTGTAGTATTGTAGTTCTTCTCTAACTCTGACAATTTTTCGCTTGCAAATGTTATAGGATGGTCTAGCTCTCTTTCTCCTTGTTGCGCCAAAATAGCTCCAAGTACTATCATTGATGCATCTAAATTCACATTAAATGTATTTTCCCAATATGATAATACTAGTATTGGTTTTGTTACCATCTTCTCTTTTAGAATGTCCAACCCTTGCTGACAGTCCTCATTCCACTGAAATTTACTATCTTTCCTCAACAGTTTCTCCATCAACACAGTAATCTATGCATACCCTTTTATGAATTTCATGTAGTAGCATGTGTGTCCCAATGTTTCTCTCAACTGATGTACTAATTTCAGTAGTGGTAAATTGACAATCACTGTGATCTTGGTAGGATATACTAGAAAGACTTGTTTCCACACTATATGGCCCAATAGTATCCCAAAAGGTGTCCCAAATATCCACTTATTAATATTTAATGATATCATACATTGCCTGCATCTTTCCAACATCATCCTTAATACCTCTACATGGTCTTTCAACAGAATGTAGATTGTCCAATCATCCAGTTATACCTCTAAAAACTGGTGGATGAATTCTTTGAATGCATCTATGACTACTCTTGAGAATATTGTTGGTGCATTCTTTAGTCCAAAAGGCATGACTATGTACTGGTAGGACCCCCATTCTATCGCAGAAGTGTTCTTGTACTTGTCTTCTGGGCTATCTTGATCTGATGGTAGCCTGAAAATCCATCTGTGAATGAGTATGC
>CBVK0102777907.1:0-16206 GCA_900067695.1 Picea abies
ATGCAGCAGCAATCATTACAAGTTATAAAGGAAAACATAACCATAATCTATCAAATTCATAAAATAGTAGTAAGGAGATAACCTAAATTTCAAATGACTTGTAAGGCCTTACAATATATTTATGTTAAGCCCCATCCATGTTGATAGAGCTCAAATTAGGATGGATTTATTTAAATATCAAATCTCTTTGTTAATAATTTCCTTCTAACATGATTAGATCTCCCATGATTTATTTAAATTCTCAGCTAAAAATGGAATATTTAAAGACTAGTTCAATTACCTGAACCATGTATCTAACACATACAATAATAATTAGTTCAATTACTTGAACCATCTGTCCAAAGCATACTATAAATTATATGTTCAAATCGTATTATATGTTCAAATCGTTCAAATCCTATCGAGTATCTTCAATTACCAGTTGTTAGTGTGACTAACTCCTACAGAATCCTTCCAATTATCAGCTGTTAGTGTGATTAGCTGTTAAAACACCCTCCATTTGAATATTACCCAGCAGAATATTTTTTGGACTGCAAAAACTGTTATAAATGCAAAAACAATGAATTCTCAGCTAAGAAACAAGTAGAGAGAAGCTCTCATGATCTAGCAGCAGTCATTACAAGTTGTAAAGGAAAACATAGCCATGATCTACCAATTCTGTATAAATGCACAAACAAGGAATTCTCAGTTAAGAAACAAGGTAGAGAGAAGCTCTCATGATCTAGCAGCCATTACAAGTTATAAAGGAAAACATAACCACGATCTACCAAATTTATAAAATAGTAGTAAGGAGATAACCTCAATTTCAAGTCTGTTTCAAGGCCCGACGATATATCTATGTTAAGCCACATCCATGTTGATAGAGCTCAAATTAAGACGGATTTGTTTAAATATAATATCTTTTTGTTAATAATCTCCTACTAACATGTTTAGATCTGCCATAATTGATTTAAATCCTCAGCTAACAAGTACCATATTAACCATATTAAGATGGAAATAAATCCTCAGCTAACAAATACCATGTTAAGATGGAAAATTTAAAATTAGTTTAATTACTTGAACCATTTGTTCAAATCCTATTGAATCTCTTCAATTACCAGTTGTTATTGTGACTAACTCTACAGAATCCTTGTAGGAATCCTTCCAATTACCCGCTATTATTGTGACTAGCTACAGAATCCTTCCAATTACCAGCTATTATTGTGAATCCTTCCAATTACCAGCTATTATTGTGACTAGTTGTTGAATCCTTCTAATTACCAGCTGTTATTGTGACTAGTTGTTAAGACACCCTCCATTCTAATATTACCATTCTAATAATATTTAACAGAATATTTTTTAGACTACAAAAACTGTTATATGCACACAAAAAAACTGTTATAAATGCACAAACAAGGAATACTCAGCTAAGAAACAAGTAGAGAGAAACTCTTATGATCCAGCAGCAGTCATTACAAGTTATAAAGGAAAACATAACCATGATCTGCCATATTCATAAAATAGAAGTAAGGAGATAACCTCAATTTCAAGTCAGTTGCAAGGCCTTAAAATAGATTTGTTAATCCACATCGATGTTGATAAATCTCAAATTTAGATGAACTTATTTAAATATCAAATCTGTTTTTTAATAATGTCCTACTGATCTACCAAAATAACATACTTTATTTAAATCTAATAACATAATTTCTTTAAATCTTCCGATAATATTAAGATGGAAAATTTAAAAATTAGTTCAATTACTTGAAACATCTCTCCAAGACATACAATAATTGAACCATTCATCTGTGCTAGACATGCAAAAATGGTTAGTTCAATTACTTAAACCATCTGTGCAATTCAAATCTTATTTCAGTTATCAGTTGTTTTGTGACTAATTCTTACCAAATCCTTCCCGTTACTGGTTGTTATTGTGACTGTGGTTAGCTATTAAAACACCCTCCATTCCAATATTTTGGAAAAAGAGATTCCAAAATTTTCTATGGAGGAAAAAATTCTTAAATACCACACCAGAAAAGATTTGATATCTACTGGGCACTAAAAGAAGCATAAAAAAAAATTGAAATACAGCTATAGATTCTGTTTTGCTCTATTGACTAATAGATCCCCGGGATCCCAGATCTGATAAACATGGATCTATTTAAACACTGCTGAAATAAGACCTTGAAACTTAAACAAAACATAAAAAAGCTATAAACACATGTAACCCATCTACCAATTTCAGGGAAAACATTTGCAGTTGTCATATTGGCTCGTAGATATCTTCACAGATCAGGATTGACGGGGACAAGAGGCAGACTGAAACACATGTAACCCATCTACCAATTTCAGGGAAAACATTTGCAGTTGTCATATTGGCTCGTAGATATCTTCACAGATCAGGATTGACGGGGATAAGAGGCAGACTGAAAAGGCGATCAATATGACCACAAAATCATTCAGCCGCAGCAGCAATGAATCCTTGTCATGTTGATCGCCTTCTCAGTGTGCCTCCTCTTCTCCTGCGCTGCTCTGCTCTGCTGACAACCCTTCCTATACATACCAATATATAGAAGGCAACCTGCCCGGTTTTCCTCCGCGACACACCTTGTGCGAAGCGATTTTCACCATACATCGAGGGATATTTTATTTGTTTATTTAATTAACGCAGGTGCCGATTGATTTTTTAATCTTTTCATTATCTTGCCGAGAAGCTTGCACCAGACAAACAGGCGGTTTCGCTGCCCATTGAAGAATACCGTAGGCTAAAGTTGTTTATTTAATTAAAGCATGTTGTTTATTTAATTAAAGCATGTGGCGATTGATTCTTTTGGAGATTCATGCACCGCACAAAAATCCAGTTACTTCGTTGTTTCGTGGAAAATTTTCGAGATGCACGATTTTCACGTGTCAACAAGTTCACGGGAAACCACGAAAATGAGTGCAGCGTATTATAAACCCCACAAGATGGGCGACCAATGACAATGACATTTACCAGATTAAAAAAAATCCCAAATGATCTTTGGCACGAAATATAGCTTGTCAAATGATTGCATTCCATCAGAGAAATTCAACAAATGCAGTACGTACTGCGTACTGGACTATAATATGGAGCTTGTCAGATGATTCCATCAGAGAAATTCAACAAATGCAGTATGTACTACGTACTGGGCTATAAGATGGCGATGTAGTATCCATGAGATTTCAATACAATAGAAAGATCAAGCAGATTTACTGTGTCATCCAGATACTATCAATCCATCATCCCATTTTGCTATAGGAAACCCGAGATCCCCAACTAAGGATCTCAGATCAGTATGCAGTGAGAACAAAATTTCCATGGTTTGTAGTATCCATGTCAGATCTATAAAATCATTTGGCTTATTCATCTTGACCTGCTCTAATCTTTCTTTTAAAATAGTCTCAAAACATGTCATTATTTGATTAAGCCTTACAGAAAAATTCAATGATGCTTACCCATAAAAATTCTAAAATTGTTTTCCGATGAATCCAAAGAACGAGGACATCGAATCCCCATCAGGGGACTCATGGTCAGATGAAAGTCTAACACCTGTAACAGTTGAAAAGATGAAAAGGCAACAATATGTAGAAAAGGTCTTCAAACTAAAAACAAAGTGTTTGAGCCAATATTTCTTGAGGTGAACCAAAGGTTTGGAATCACAACACAGAAACACTATGTTATGTACTTTTAGTCTATTTTATCATATGTATCTTCAAATTTTGATAAAGAAATTTCATTGTGAAGATGTTATTAAACTGAAAGGTGTACACTTATTGATAATGGGCACATTTAATATGTTTTTAGTATTTAATCAGTTTTGTATGGACAAGATTAAATATTGTTGGAATATTCTTAGTCGTCCCAATAAATCAATGGTTGTGATTTCAATCACTAATTTCCTCACTATTATAAAGACATCCATTTACATGTTTATTTTTTTTCTTTTACTTAATCATATTTAAAATTTACTATGATGGCTAGCTGATTGCCACCTCTGAGTGATTAAAGTTTCATTTTCTAAAGAGTCCAAGTTTACTAGTCACGATTTTTACTCCAACTATTATTTATTAGGCGGGATTTTCCTAGCTAAAACTCTTACCACGTTAGTGATTTAATGCACAAAATTCTGCAGTTATTTAATGCCCAAGGCTCGGATTATCTAATACACAATTGCTTGTAAAATGAAAATCTAAACAATCCGCTCGAACACACAAATTAGAAAAATATTCTTAGTCGTCCCAATAAATCAATGGTTGTGATTTCAATCACTAATTTCCTCACTATTATAAAGACATCCATTTACATGTTTATTTTTTTTCTTTTACTTAATCATATTTAAAATTTACTATGATGGCTAGCTGATTGCCACCTCTGAGTGATTAAAGTTTCATTTTCTAAAGAGTCCAAGTTTACTAGTCACGATTTTTACTCCAACTATTATTTATTAGGCAGGATTTTCCTAGCTAGAACTCTTACCACGTTAGTGATTTAATGCACAAAATTCTACAGTTATTTAATGCCCAAGGCTCGGATTATCTAATACACAATTGCTTGTAAAATGAAAATCTAAACAATCCGCTCGAACACACAAATTAGAAACCTGCATCCAAAGAGACAGGAAAGCATGGTCAATAAAATTAACAGTATCAAAAGCAATCACTTGTTAAAAACACAAAGATATTGAATAAGGGAGCTGTTAGATCTACTGTGTGGAAATCGGGTATAAAAAAAAACTAAATCCACTATAATAATGTGTTTCTCATGAAAAACTCTTATAAAACACGCAGTTACCTCCATTCTACTTATCCTTTGGCATTTATACAAATGGTGCCAAAGAAAAGAGAAAAAAAAGTGGTAGACTGACCAACCGAATAGAATGTTAAATGAACAGCTCAATCACCTGCAACTAACGAATATTGTTCACCTTAAGAGTTTTTACTTTTAATTTCCCAATACCATAGACCATGGAGCCATTTCCACTCATATTTTCCAAACTTCTCGAAAATACAGAACCAGATTTAATTTTCACTATCACAAAAAATCAAAGATTCTCCTTAAAAAAAAATCCATATTCCCCATAAATCGTTGAGGATTCAAGCATTGCAACCGATAAATTTTGTAAAGAGTATTATTTCTCTGAAAGCATGTCCATAAAGAACTGTGCTTACTAGCACAGATTATCTGAAAAGAAGACTAAGATTACAGTGTTGTAGCTCTAGAATCCTCGTATCTTTCGGTGAACAGTTCTCAAAACCCTGTATTTCACAAGATAACTACGGCTTCACAAAGTAAGAAGGTCGATTGAGCTGGTTTTAGCTGGACGGATATATTTTAACTGTGGAAAAAATGGGAGTTTGAAACGATGGCCGTTGCATTGTTCGGATCTCATTCCTTTGCAAACCATCACCTGTCCAACAGATTGGAATCGATCACCCAATTTTCGTTCCAGTCCCGTAGTTTGTTCGGCTCTTTCATACGCTTCCCCTGCATAAAAAATGCATCAGGCCGTCACCGAATTCTCAGCAAATGCATACGAAGAGGCCTCACAGTGGAGGCGAAGGATATCTCCGTCAATGAGAAGAGGGAGAAGCATGTACCCACAAGTGGGAAGCGCACGGATTTGAAGAAAATTATGATGTTGGGGGCCGGACCCATTGTTATAGGCCAAGCCTGTGAGTTTGATTACTCTGGGACTCAGGCATGCAAGGCCCTGAAGGAAGAAGGTTACGAGGTCATTCTAATTTAACTCTAATCCCGCCACTATTATGACAGATCCAGATTTGGCCGACAGGACATATATTACCCCCATGACCCCAGAATTAGTAGAGAAAGTCCTGGAGAAGGAGAGGCCCGATGCGCTCCTGCCAACTATGGGGGGGCAGACTGCACTGAATCTGGCGGTGGCTCTGGCGGAACGAGGAGCCTTGGAGAAAAACGGTGTGGAGCTGATAGGCGCCAAGTTGGATGCAATCAAGAAGGCGGAGGACAGGGAGTTGTTCAAGAAGGCAATGGATAAGATTGGAGTGAAGTCCCCCCCCTCTGGAATACCGACTAATTTGGAGGACTGTTTTAAGATAGCAGAATCTATTGGGCACAGGTAGGGGGATTGGTACTGCAGATAGATTTGACATATCTTTAAGTGAACTCGCCTTCTCACCTGTTTGCTTGTTTCTTGGTGTAGGAGGACATTTACAGGTGTATAAAGTTGGTTTTGGATGATGGTTTTAGAAAACCTGTCAACTAGTTGACGGGTTTCTACAAAATCTAACATTAAATAATTTTTTTCGTATAAATACATTGTATGAGAATTTTTTTTAAAGTAGTGAATCTATTTATATATTAAAAAATGCAATTTAAATAATAAAACATTAAAATTTGTTTAATAAAATTTCAGTAAAAATTTTCAAAAAATTTGAATATTTAAACAATATCTTATAAAAATGGATTATATTTGACATCTAAAAATGTGAATCTATTTCCTAGTAAAGTTAAAGTAATTAAATAAATATATATATTTAAAATCTTTCACAAGTAAAGTTAATTGTAATAAATAACTAAATATATTGAAAATATTTAAAGTTAATGCTCGTGGAAAGGCTCTTGATTGTAAGCTATGAGAATATTTTTTTTATTTTTTACTCAATGTATTTGTAAGGTATGAGAGTAGGTATGTATGGTCTTGTAATTAATTAGTTGTTGTTGTTTTCATCTAATTGGTGTTTTTTTCAAATATTAATTTGTCAAATTTAATAAAGATGTATTATTATTTTTTATTATAGAAAATAAAAGGTATATATATATATATAAATTATTATTTTTTAATAGAAAGTATTAAATAAACAAATTTTTAAATAAATAAAAGTTAATTTAATAAAAAAGAGAGAGGAGAGGAGATTTACATTGAAAAACTTCAAGTTGGAGAAATATCCATGAAAATATGGCTTTTTATTCTTCATATAGCTTTACCAACATCTATGGAAGCAAGGCCTTCTATTCTTTATATAGCTCTAGTGATTACAACTGCTAGTGCACACACATGGATGTAGTTCAAATGGGATCCATACAAGTCTCAAGCATATGGATGACCTAGTTTAAGGGCCTATGGGGTCTAGGATAATGATCAATACTATAAGTCACCCTCTACCTTTCAAGACCAATTGCCTCAATTTATAGTAACCATGAAAAACATGGACCATTGAACATGAGGCATGATCAAGGGTGGAGATCAACCAATCCATAAAAGTGGATGATAAGCTCATCAAGAGATGAAAGAAAAGTAGTGGATAAGAATGAACTATGAGTGTAAATCATCATTACTTGGGAGACATGTTACCACCAAATAACTCCCAAAGCTATCTCCATGTGCACACATGCAATATTACAAAACTCTAGTGAATTCATCTTACATGTAGAAGTGCCCAATAGATGATGTTATAATGATCATCATTATAATACTAATTATAAGATTACATCAAACCACTAGACATCATTAAAATGGATTTTGACATCAACTCAATAAAGTAGATCTAACAAGCAAGAAAAATGAAGTAATAAACTTATGTGGTAAAACCCCAAGTTGGGGAAACATCCACAGAAGCGAGAAAATTATTCTTCAACAAACTATCTTAATTACATCAACTAGAAAACACTCTAGTATGGAGTTCAAGTGAGATACATACAACTCTTGAGTATATGGACCCCTAGGGTCCAAACTACTATTGTAACACACCAACCCCCTAAGTACCCTTTTAAGGGATGGGGTATTAATTTTTCGCCTTTCTTGGACCTCCTCAAATCCATTTAAAAGGGACACCATCGTATTTTGCTCACCAAGAGCTTTCCAACAACTGTAAGTTTGCTCAAAACATAGCTCTAGATCACAAGTTATGGCCTTTTGAAGTTTCTAGTTTTTCAGTGGCCAAAGGCCTCCGTACTGCCACGTGGTCTCCACTGCACCCATATCATCCAATGTGGGTTGACAAGTCATAACCCATCACTCTTAGCACAGACGTGGTTGCAAGTGTGTCACTTGCCACATATTCCAACGAGCATTAGCTTGGTTACGTCGGTTGATGTCATCTCATGATGTCAGCCCTTTTCCGCTCTCAATACCGAGCTCCACATCCTCCAAGATCCATTGTCACCAGCTGATGAAAGTTTACTATTGGTCATCGGACCACGGGACTTCAAAATATCGGATTTCGGGGGTTTGGGACCCCGATCCTTTTCACTATTTGTATAGCCTGAAAGTATCAATCTAGGATGAGTTGGCACCTTACACATATGGCCTTGTCCTATATTTCCACCTGTCTTATCCATGGAACGACACATGGACACGTCACCTTATGACACGTGGCACTCGTTTCCTCGTGGACCACCTTCCCATTACACCAATTTTGACTAGACACGTGGCATGATCACCACGTGGACTAACGTGGTGTACACATCCTCACTGTACCCAAAGTTCACCCAACATGATGTTGACACATTTATGTTCCTTATTTGTTGAATGACATCATCCGACATCATATCGGATCTTTTGGGTGTCAATCATCAACCATTTCCATAAGGTCTATGTCCCAAAATATCTCGATGGTTGAGATTCAAGATACAATTGGCATCTTGAGGCACGTGGCCATATCTGGTCACACCACCCGGCATGACACGTTGCACTCTTTTTCCACCTGGACCTTAGTGGAAATAGACCTGGATTTGGTAAGGTCTATACCAAATCTTTGTGACATGTGGCACCACTCACGTGATGCCACCAAGTCATCGCGGGCGCCAGACCTCAACCTCCTATAGACTAAAAATCCCCGTTGTCCATTGTTAGGGGATTAATTAATTTAATCCCGTAGTTAATTAAGGTAATCCCATGATTAAGGGACGATTAACTATATTAACTCCTGGGATCATGATTCTATGAGATCTACAACTAAGATCTCTCCCGCTTAGATCTGATGGCTATCACGACTCCTCTCACATCTTCGATGTGGTAGAAGCTTAAGGGATCATACGGTGGAAGTTGAGTCGTTGATCCACAGATCGATGATTCTCGTCTCGACGGACCTCAGGTTTCCATGAGACTTGCATATTGGGGAATGTTTTACACCCCAAGTGTCCGATGTTGAGATACATCATGTTGACGTGATAATCCTCTCATGAGACGACATGTGGAGCGTAAGGTTCCAACATGCTCCAAGTTCCATGGTGGTCCACGACAAGATTTGGGGTTTATTTAAAGGGGAATCAATGGTCCATATTTAATCTGTGATCAAGATCAACAGTGGCGTCTATTCATGGCATAGGATTTAAGGAGGACATGTGTCACCACCAGGTAACCACGAGCATCGAATCACGGCTCTTTACCGATCTCCTGTACACTAAAACTTCTCACGGTGAGTTATTCGGGGATTACAAGATCAATAATGATCGTTAATCACAGGGTTACGACCCCTGACCTTCACCACGAGATCTACGTCTTAGATATGTTGTCTCTCCAGATCTGATGGCTCATGTTTGAAGGTGCTCTTCTAGAGGCTTAAGCCCAACAAGGGCTCACACTTGACCTTCCAGCCACTCACAGGTCGACACGTATCATCCTACAACACGCTAGCAATGACACATCATGCTGACATCATCCTTACCTTTCCTCTCTCGTTCTTACGCATATAACTAAAGGCATGGAACCAAGGACTAGAACCCTGGTCCCCGAACATTGGCATATGAGGACTTCCAAAATATTTATACTTAGAAGTCTTATGGGATCTAATTCTCTGATTCCCTACGTCGCGGAACTCCCTCCTGAGCTTGGTTATGAAACTTCAACAATCGAGATCGCTCAGTGCTCAGATCTGACAGCTAAGATTCAATCGCCAATTTTCACAGGGACTTTGTAGACTAAACTTAGCCTGTCTTTGAATGGTAAGTATCGACCCTCTTCATTAGAGCGACAACTGTTGTACCTTGATGGTTTACGCAAGGAAACTTCCAACGAGTAGATATCTCCTCCTTGGACGGTTAAGATCGATCCTCATCCTAAGATCGAGGGTTATTGTTTGCTATGGTAAAAAAGGGGGTTCAGATAGAAAGAGTCTATCCCTGGACTTATCAGCCCTAAAACTCGTAACCTTGTTGCATGAGGGAAACCGTGGGTTTTCAACCGATATTGACCTTCCTCAAGCCAGTGTTTGGTGCCTTTTGTTAGGAAATCTCCTATGGCAATCATCTTGTTGTGCACACAGGTGACAAAGACACAAATTCATATTCTCTTTCTTAGAACAATACATGATACTCAAGATCAAGGTTGTAGCACATACATCACTCTTTCATTTCTGCACTCATTCAATCACAAGGACTTACCAATAAAACGAGTATCATTCCTACAAATTAGGCTAGTACATTCAAGACATAATTATAGGCATCAAACCCTTTCAAATTATCAAATTTTGCAAAGTGAAAGGAATACTTATCTATTTACAAGATGTAACTAGCCAAACTGATTGTGAGTGATTGTATTTCCACCCAACCATAGGCTCAAATGCATTCATTCTTAGCACTCTGGCCACCTCGCTCCAAGCCATGATACCAACAGGCAGTTATGCACTCACTCCTACGTTTTCTTGCAATAGTTTCTCTTTTCTCAGGTGCTCTCTCACTCAGAGCTCGCCTCCTACCATAGTCATGAATCTTCCTCTATGTCTTCCATGTGTGTCTGCTCTTGCACACCTCCACGCATGAAGTTTTTGGACTTGCCCACCTCCTTCTGTTAGAAGGAACCCATGTGTTCAATCTTTGTTGTAGTGATGGTACTTTGTGGTACCTTTGGCCGACGGTTCAACTTTACTAGCTAAACCTTCCCATGCATGTATTCATTGAGGGTGGTTAGTTGCTCAACCACCAACCCTTCCTCATTCAGTGATTTTCCTTGAAATCAAAGTTAAATGGAATATTTGAATATTCCCAAAATCAAATACTATCAGCAAGGAGGCTTGGGTTCTCTTTATCATGAGTAACCCCTCTCTAGGTTAGTTAACTCTTTAGTCTAGTGGTATCATGGCCAATACTTTCAAAGATTCTCCCTATAGCCTTGTTGGAATTTATAATTAAACAACAATACATTTACATTGTTTTTATGCCATTGTTTGGCAACCATCTTTTCTAGTTCAATTACTTGAACCATCTATCCAATACATACAATAAGTTAGATGCTCAAATCAAATCCTATTGAATTAGTTATTATGACTGGT
This sequence comes from Picea abies, assembly GCA_900067695.1. Taxonomy (NCBI): domain Eukaryota; kingdom Viridiplantae; phylum Streptophyta; class Pinopsida; order Pinales; family Pinaceae; genus Picea; species Picea abies. Next base: position 11,248 of record CBVK0102777907.1, read on the forward strand.
TGTTAAGACACCCTCCATTCCAATATTACTCAATACAATATTTTTTGAGATGCAGGAACTATTATAAATACACAAACAAGGAATTATCAGCTAAGAAAAATGTAGAGGGAAGCTCTCATGATGCAGCAGCAATCATTACAAGTTATAAAGGAAAACATAACCATGCAGCAGCAATCATTACAAGTTATAAAGGAAAACATAACCATAATCTACCAAATTCATAAAATAGTAGTAAGGAGATAACCTAAATTTCAAGTGACTTGCAAGGCCTTACAATATATCTATGTTAACCCACATCCACGTTGATAGAGCTCAAATTAAGATGGATTTATTTAAATATCAAATCTCTTTGTTAATAATTTCCTTCTAACATGATTAGATCTCCCATGATTTATTTAAATTCTCAGTTAAAAATAGAATATTTAAAGATTAGTTCAATTACCCGAACCATGTGTGTCTAAGACACTATTTTTAAAGATTAGTTCAATTACCTGAACCATGTGTCTAAGACATACAATAATAATTAGTTCAATTACATAAACCATCTGTCCAACGCATACTAAAATTATATGTTCAAATCGTTCAAACCCTATCGACTATCTTCAATTACCGGTTGTTAATGTGACTATCTCCTACAGAATCCTTCCAATTATCAGCTACAGAATCCTTCCAATTATCAGCTGTTATTGTGGTTAGTTGTTAAAACACCCTCCATTTGAATATATAAATGCACAAACAATGAATTCTCAGCTAAGAAACAAGTAGAGAGAAGCTCTCATGATCTATCAGCAGTCAATTCTCAGCTAAGAAACAAGTAGAGAGAAGCTCTCATGATTTAGCAGCAGTCATTACAAGTTGTAAAGGAAAACATAGCCATGATCTACCAATTCTGTTATAAATGCACACACAAGGAATGCTCAGTTAAGAAACAAGGTAGAGAGAAGCTCTCATGATCTAGCAGCAGTCGTTACAAGTTATAAAGGAAAACATAACCATGATCTACCAAATTTATAAAACAGTAGTAAGGAGATAACCTCAATTTCAAGTCTGTTTCAAGGCCCGACGATATATCTATGTTAAGCCACATCCATGTTGATAGAGCTCAAATTAAGACGGATTTGTTTAAATATAATATCTCTTTGTTAATAATCTCCTACTAACATGTTTAGATCTGCCATAATTTATTTAAATCCTCAGCTACCATATTAAGATGGAAACATATACCATATTAAGATGGAAAATTTAAAGATTAGTTTAATTACTTGAACAATTTGTTCAATGCATAATATAAATTATATGTTCAAATCCTTTTGAATCTCTTCAATTACCAGTTGTTATTGTGACTAACTCCTACAGAATCCTTCCAATTACCAGCTGTTATTGTGACTAGTTGTTGAATCCTTCCAATTACCAGCTGTTATTGTGACTAGTTGTTAAGAGTCAAGACACAATATTACTTAGCACAATATTTTTTAGACTGCAAAAACTGTTATAAATGAAAAAAAAAAAACTATTATAAATGCACAAACAAGGAATACTCAGCTAAGAAACACGTAGGGAGAAGCTCTTATGATCTAGCAGCAGTCATTACAAGTTATAAAGGAAAACATAACCATGATCTGCCATATTCATAAAATAGAAGTAAGGAGATAATCTCAATTTCAAGTCAGTTGCAAGGCCTTAAAATAATCCACATCCATGTTGATAAATCTCAGATGAACTTATTTAAATATCAAATCTGTTTTTTAATAATGTCCTACTGATCTATCAAAATAACAGAATTTCTTTAAATCTTCCGATAATAAATCTCATATTAAGATGGAAAATTTAAAAATTAGTTCAATTACTTGAAACATCTCTCCAAGACATACAATAATTGAACCATTCATCTGTGCAAGACATGTAATAATGATTAGTTCAATTACTTAAACCATCTGTGCAAGACATGTAATAATGATTATTTCAATTTTTTAAACCATCTGTGCAAGACATACAATAAATCATATGTTCAAATCCTATTTCAGTTACCAGTTGTTTTGTGACTAATTCTTACCAAATCCTTCCCATTACTAGTTGTTATTAAAACACCCTCCATTCCAATATATTGGAAAAAGAGATCCAAAATTTTATCTGGAGGAAAAAATTCTTAAATACCACACCAGAAAAGATCTGATATCTACTGGGCACTAAAAGAATCATAAAAAAAAAAATTGAAATACAACTATAGATTCTGTTTTGCTCTATTGACTAATAGATCCCCGGGATCCCAGATCTGATAAACATGGATCTATTTAAACACTGCTGAAATAAGACCTTGAAACTTAAACAAAACAAAACAAAAAAAAGCTATAAACACATGTACCAATTTCATGGAAAAATTTTGCAGTTGTCATATTGCCCCGTAGATATCTTCACAGATCAGGATTGACGGGGACAAGAGGCAGACTGAAAAGGCGATCAATATGACCACAAAATCATTCAGCCGCAGCAGCAATGAATCCTTGTCATGTTGATCGCCTTCTCAGTGTGCCTCCTCTTCTCCTGCGCTGCCTCCTCTTCTCTTGCGCTGCGCTGCTCTGCTCTGCTGACAGCCCTTCCTATACATACCAATATATATAGAAGGCAACCTGCCCGGTTTTCCTCCGCGACGCACCTTGTACGAAGCGATTTTCACCATACATCGAGGGATATTATATTTGTTTATTTAATCAACACAGGTGCCGATTGATTTTTTAATCTTTTCATTGTCTTGCCGACAGGCTTGCATCAGAGAAACAGGCGGTTTCACCGCCCATTGAAGAATACTGTAGGCTAAAGTGGTTTATTTAATTAAAGCATGTGGCGATTGATTTTTTGCCTTTTCATTTTCTTATGGAGATTCATGCACCTCACAAAAATCCGGCTCCTTCGCTGTTTCGTGGACAATTGATGTACGATTTTCACGTGTCAACAAGTTCACGCGTAACCACGAAAATGCGTGCAACGTGCTATAAACCACTCAAGATGGGCGATCAATGAAATTTATCAGATTAAAAAAATAAAAAATTAGTAGTTTAAACGTTTTATCTTTTGGAGGTTTTTTGGTTACTTTTTCAGTTTGATTTTGTTCGCAATTCGGTGATGAATGGTTGGATCTGTAGCGTTAGGAAAAGCAATTTAAACAACATAAAATAGAGATTTTGTCCAAATTTACATTGCTGGATTTTGGCCTATTCCTGCAAGAAAACCCAAAAGGTAGAACTTTTAGCCATCGCCAAAAAAATTCCCATAAAACTAGTAAAGGTAAAGGTGATTACTTCAATTTTTTTGGTGTTTTAACCGACATATTTTTCAATCAATTTTGCCTAAAATCTTATTTAAAAATTGTTGTAACTCTAGATTTGAGTGTTTGAGTTTGTATAATTACAGTGTGTGAAGGTCTTTTAAAGTAGTGAATCTATTTATGTATTCAAAAAAACAATATAAATAATAGAAAATGGATATTTCACGAAGATTTGTTTAATAAAATTTTAAAATTCAAAAAATTTAAATGTTTAAACAATACCTTATAAAAATAGATTATATTTGAGTATAGCATCTAAATATATAAGTTTATTTCCACCTTTTGTATAATAAAGTTATTTATAATTAAATAAATAAATATAGTGAAAATCTTTGTCAAATAAAGTTAATTGTAATAACAACTAAATATATTGAAAATATTTGAAGTTAATGCTCGTGGAGAGGCTCTTGATTGCAAGCTATGACAATATTTTTTTATTTTTTACTCAATGTGTTGGTAAGGTATGAGAGTAGGTATGTATGGTCTTGTAATTAATTAGTAGTTGTTGTTTTCATCTAATTGGTATCTTTTTCAAATATTAATTTGTCAAATTTAATAAAGATGTATTATTATTTTGTGTTATAGAAAATAATAAACAAATTTGTAAAGAAAAAAGAATATATATATATATATATAATTTATTTATTTTTCATATTTTTAATAGAAAGTATTAAACAAATAAATTTAATAAAAAGAGAGGATCGGAGAAAAGATTTACATTGTAAAACTTTAAGTTGGAAAAATATTCATGGAAATAAGGTTTTTTATTTTTCATATAGCTTTACCAACATCTATGGAAGCAAGGCTTTCTATTCTTTATATAGCTCTATTGATTACAATTGTTAGTGTACACACGTGAATGGAGTTCAAATGGGATCCATACAAGTCTCAGGCATATGGATGATATAGCTTAAGGGCCTCCAAGGTGGGTCTAGGCTAATGATCAATACTATAAGTCACCCTCTACATTTCAAGACCAATTGCCTCAATTTATAGTAACCATGGAAAACATGGACCATTGAACATGAGGCATGATCAAGGGTGGATCAACCAATCCATAAAGGTGGATGATAATCTCATCAAGAGATAAGAGAAAACTAGTGGATAAGAATGAACTATGAGTGTAAGTCATCATTACTTGAGAGACATGTCACCACCAAATAACTCCCAAAGCTATCTCCATGTGCACACGTGCAATATTACAAAACTCTAGTGAATTCATTTGACATGTAGAAGTTCCCCATAGATGATGTTATGATGATCATCATTATAATACTAAGTATAAGATTACATCAAACCACTAGACATCATTAAAATGGATTTTGACATCAACTCAATAAAGTAGATCTAGCAAGCAAGAAAATTGAAGTAATAAATTTACATGGTAAAACCCCAAGTTGGGGAAACATCCACAGAAGCGAGAAAATTATTCTTCAAAAAATTTCTTAATTACATCAACTAGAGAACACTCTAGTATGGAGTTCAAGTGAGATACATACAACTCTTGAGCATATGGAACCCTAGGGTCCAAACTACTATTGTAACACACCCAACCCCCTAAGTACCCTTTTAAGGAATGGGGTATTAATTTTTCGCCTTTCTTGGACCTCCTCAAATCCATTTAAAAGGGACACCAT
>CBVK0102777931.1:0-10842 GCA_900067695.1 Picea abies
AATTCATTAGTATTTAAATGTATAAAAATAATGAAATTTATGTACCTAAACTTCTTTGATTTCTTTCTTCATGCATTTAAGGTTCAAATATATTTATGATTTTCATAACTGCATCTTGATTTTCTTTAGGTTTGCAGTTACGATCTTGATTTTTTTTTAGGACTGCTCTCTGAGTAAAGGAAGTATATCCGATAAGCTCGCGACTGAAGGTTTAAACTTCTAATATTTGCCAAATATGGTACGAATTTGTAGAAGATTGAGATTTACCCTTCCACTTCTTTTTATTCGACAGATATAAATCCCAAAATAAAATGAATCAGGGAGCTTGCCGAACAAAAAATCCACTAACATTACCAGAACATAATCGTGCAAAATTCTTCAAACGACCTTCACAAGCTCAAGGATTCTATGTGCTACTAGAAATATGTAGTATTATTGAGCACTCAAACTGTAAAACTCAGCATAAAGTTCATCCGTTTAATGTTTATTTAAGATCTTTTACTTTTAATTTCCCAATACCAGGGGCCATGGAGCCATCTCCATGCATCTTTTCCAGACTTCTTGAGAATACATAACCAGATTTAATTTTATGGCGATGAAGATGATCCCGCAAAAAAAGTGTCTGTAGCTGAAGCTTCTACCAAAAGGGCACATGTTGAAATGAAAGTAGGAGAAAACACCGAAGAATCGTTGGCCAAAGAAGAATCATCAACCGAAATGATAGAAGAAAAAAATACATCATTTGTGGAGAGTATGATTCAAAAAGAAAAGCCACCTGAAGCAGCTCCCATTGAAGAGAAAGTCGAGGGGGAGCATAAGGATGAATAATCCCAATCCCCTCTTTTCATTCACACATTCTTGTTAGACGTATATATATAAATAAATCAACATATACAACACTTTTGTTTCTGTGTATCCGCTGTTCATGTTGATCAGATTCATGGGGATTTCAAGCACCCATGAGACCCAAATCCTTGCTTCGTATTTCAGTAAACCCTGGGATTTTTCTACAATCTGTCTTCATCGGTTGGAATCCCCCGAGGTTTATTTTTGGTTTGATATGGGGAAGGTGGTATTCTTCTTCTTCTCCGGCCTACTTCTACTGTCTGTGTTATCCACAACTTTAATTGAATCCGCCGTTAGCTTGGAGATGGACGCCTTGGGGGCTCTGTGGGGTTTGAATCCGAGACCCCACTGTGAGGGTTTGATCTGAGAATTCCAGGCAAACCCTTAAAAGCGTAGCTGCACTCAGGTCACTCGCTGCGTTAGAAGCACTTGAGATTCGAACCTTTACCACGTTTATTTATTTTTTTACATTATGTTTCTTGTTCTTTTCTGTCAATTTAATGTCCAACAGAAAACAAAGGAGGGGGATAGGTGGAGAGAAAAATATGTAAAGGTATTGATTGACAGTTTTTTGTTGACAATTTTTTCTTATTTACTATAAGGTGGTTTCGAAAGGATGGTTTTAAAAAACCTGTCAACCAATTGACAAGTTTTCTACAAAACCTATCCATAAAGATGCCTTCCACACACACACATCTTTAGGTTATATATATAGTAAAATAATATATGCATTTAGTTATATAAACTATAAAAGGTATATGTGTTTAATGTAATATGTATTTTATATAATATATATTTTTGTATGTATTTATAATAATTAATATGTAATGTGTGTGTGTGTGTGTGTGTAGTTTTTGGATGCTTCTTCCTGACTTCTCCATCGATTTTTGGTTTGTTAAGATCTTTGAAGCTGTTGCAAACTCGGTAGGAAGATTTGTTTTTTTCGATGAGAAGTCTCTCTGCTGGAATAACAAAAGGCTCGTGTGGGTGTTAGTTGATATGGATCTCACCAAAGGATTACCTGATGTTATAGACATCTCCATTGGGGACTCTCATTTTTTCTAGTCTGTTGATTTTTGGATGGAACCTTTTAGATGCCATTCTTGTTGGAAAACAGGTCATCTAAAGGCGTCTTGTCCTGGGTCCAGGGACCTCAGTTGTGATACATAACATCCCAGGACAAATTTCGATCAAGCTGAAGTTTTCTATTCTGGTCCTTTCGACAAAGTCTCCTTTTTAGGTAAGATGAACTTCTTATTTCCTTACTTCTTTGCTAATCTTTCCCCTGAAGATATTCTATATTTAAAAGAGAATGAAAGCTGGGTCTTAGAACTCTTTGGTGATTTATGGAATATTTTAATGAAAAATTTTGAAGACTCAGGTACTCCTCAGAGATGGAATTCAAAATATTTAGACGATGTTAATCACCAACTTTACTCTCCCGGGGAAACTCAACCTATCCTTCCCCCTGTAATTTATGCGAATGAAGAGCCTCCTACCGGTTGTTTGGAGACAAAAAATCACAACAGATCAGGGAAGTTGTCAGGTGGTGATTTGAGCTCTTTCCCTACTAATGAATCTACTGTACTCCCATTAGTACCCCATGTTGGAACTGGTTTGGATCCCACTAACGAACCTACTAGTTGTGTTTTAGATGTTTCACATAATCTTTCTACAAAAGTTACAAAACGTTTTTCTCCCACTATACCTCCTATTACTAATTTTATGTATTTACCTCCTTTCCCTTCAGATTGCTCCAACGTGACCCTCAAGACTCCTACATATTGAAGATAAAATCACACATGCACACATAACTCCTACATATTGAAGATAAAATTTTAGAGCTCTTTGAGAAATGTCCAACACAAGTGTTTGCATAGGAAGAATTTGGCTTACCAAGGACACTTAAACAAAGAAAAGATCAAATACTAGCCTATGAAGAAGCCACTTGGAGGCTTAGAAGTTGGGAAATTTGGTTAGATAAGGGAGACAAAAATACAATTTTTTTTCATAAATATGCCACTCAAAGAAGATCACAGAACACTATTTGGGAAATTGTTGATGACTCTGTATGCCTCAAAACAAGAGACAATGATATAAAAGAGATTGCTTTTAAACATTTTAAAGACCAATACAATGAGATAGCCACAAAAGATTCTGTCAATCAAGTCAAATTGCTCCAAAATATGCCCAAGTTTTTCAATGACTTAGAAAGTGATGAACTTGGAAAATTTGTCACTTTAGAAGAAGTAAGGGATACTATCAATTCAATGACTAAGGATAAAATACGAGGCCTAGATGGGTGGAGCCAAGAACTTTTTCAGACTTTTTTTTGATTTGATGGGGGAGGATCTACACAAGGCGATTGAGGAATCCAGATGTAAAGGATTTATACCTGGCACTCTCAATGCTACTTTCTTTGCACTTATCCCCAAAGTAAGCAAACCCAACTCCTTTCATGACTTTAGACCTATTGCTCTTTGCAACTTTGTTTATAAATTAATTTCCAAAATTATTGCATTAAGGATGAAAGATAAATTGGCTTCTTGTATCTCCTCTGGACAATTTGGTTTCCTTAAAGACCAATTATTCTTTTATTCTGTGGGGATAACACAAGAATGTTTGCACACTGCTAAAACCAAGAAGATGAGTTCAATTATTCTTAAAATGGACCTTAAAAAAGCATATGATAAAGTAAGCTGTCAATTTCTGCGTATGTTATTAGTTTAGATCAGGCTAAAATGAGAGGTGTCCCAATGGATCATGTCTTGTGTTAACTCTGTAAACATGGCAATCTTAATTAATGGATCCCCTACATATTTCTTTAAGAGTTATCGAGGGCTATGTTAGGGGTGCCCACTCTCCCCCCTTTTATTTCTTTTAGTTGTGGAATGCTTAAGAAAATGTTTGAAAAAGGCAGTGGAAGAAGGGAATTTTCATGGACTCAAAGTTGCTATAGAAACTACAATCTCACACATGTTCTTTGTTGATGATGTTCCAATCTTAGGAATTGGAAATTTTGAAGATTGGATGGAGTTTAAATCTATTTTATCAAGTTTTTGTCTTACCTCCGGTATGGATGTTAACTGCCAAAAATCATGCTTTCTTGCACATAATATTGATCCTATTTTGGAACAAAGGATACAAGAAGCTTTCAATATACATTTTATTAGCATGGATAAAAGTATGAAATATTTGGGTTTTTATCTAAAATCCAATAGCTACAGAGTCACAGATTGGAATTAGTTGATTAAAAAAGTTGAGAAGAGAATCAATAACTGGACTTACCATTGGCTATTTTAGGAGGTAGACTGGTTTTAGCTAAATCTATACTTCAAAGTCTCCCTATATACTGGCTTATATTAACCAATATTCCTTCAACAATTCTACATAAGATACAACAAATTATTGCAAATTTTATTTGGAGAGGTGCAACAAAAACTACTGGCTTTCACCTTTCAAAGTGACAAAACATCGCTAGACCAAAGGAATATGGAGGATGGGGTATACATAATATTTTCTGGTTTTCACTATCACTGGTAGAAAAATCTTGTTGGAGAGGTCTTTTTGGCAAAGGACTGTGGAGTGAGCTACTTAAAAAAAAAATATATAAAAGGAATAGACCTGACTTCCTGACTGTGCAAAGCTGATTGTAAGGATCTAGTAGCCTCAAACATATGGAAACATTTTATGGCCTCTTTGCATATTATAAAACGATGGATGGCCTGGTTGATTGGGTGTGGTAAACAAGTCATACTTAGGATGGATCCGTTTATCAGAGATAATTATTATTTCAGGCTCTCGAGCCCCTTAATACAACATCTCAACAATCAACATATCTACTCTTTAGCTCAGGTGGCCTCAACAAATGATGCTGGTAATAATTAGAGATTGAGGCTGTCCACCTCGGTTTGACAGGGGAATTGGCTACAAAATGGAACAACTTCCTTTTATTGCTGAAAAGCAGTGGAATCTCTCTCAACAATACAAAGGATAAGATAGTTTGGTCTTGGAACAAGGAAATGGGCACTGTAACTGCCAATTTATCATACCAATCCATTTATTTCACTAACAATACAAAAGATATCAGATGGTGGTATAAGTCTATTTGGAAAGTGAAAATACCAGTTAAAATCACATGCTTCATGTGGCTTTGTCTGAAGGACTGTATTCTTACTAGAGTAAATTATAGGAAAATGGGAGGCATTGGTCCATCGACATGTAGTCTCTGCCTAAGATATGAAGAGACAACTTCACATATTTTTTTACACTATGAAACTACTCAATACATATGGAAATAAATCTTATTTTACCTCAAAATCCCAAATGTTTGGAGCTGTTCCATTTTAGAAAGTAATATGTTTCAATGGTTCACACAATATCAAAAGTTGAAACATATCCATTTTATGGTAATTTGGGGCATATGGAAGTACACAAATAAATTATTTTTTGAAAACTGGCATAGGCAGTATTCCATGATTGTCACAAATATCCTTCTCTCAATCAAAGAACATAATGGGGCATGTGAAGATGACAAATTTGATCACATACTAAATCCTATATACTTTGATGACAATCCAATAGGATTCTTTGATGGAGCAGGTGTAGATAATTGATGTGGAATACTGATTTTTCTCAAAATCAATGCAAAACACCACTTCATAGCACACTTTGCAGGTGGACAAGGAAATAATATGAAAGAAAAAATCTTGGGGCTATGGGGCTCTTAGTTTTGGCTTCTAGACTGTCCATAAAAAAGATGATGGTATTTGGAGACTCAAAGGTGGCCATTGACTAGATAAATGGAAACACAAATCTGAACTTGTTATATTTGAACAACTGGAAAGACCAAATCAGAAATCTAAAAACAAGTTTTGATGGAATCAACTTTATACATGTACACATAACTTTCAACATTGTAGCAGATAAGCTCTCAAAGAAGGCACTAGACTGTCCTATGGGACAAATTTATTTTGAAGAATCCATTAATGGAGATATTGTTTATGAAGATAGATATCTTCTATTTTAAAGTTAGAGAAAGCAAAGATCATCTGTACTAGACAAAAATTTCATTTTTTGATAAGACATGGATATTGTATTTTGTAATTAGCTTGAAGCTATTAGACTGAAGACAACATCAATTTTTTTTGCATAGTTTATTTTCTATATAAACTATCAAGAATTTTTTATGTTTTCCAGGAACATCAGTTTTTTTGATCTATATGTAAATGAAAGGTTCACTTGATTCTTAATAGAATAATAGTGAAATTGTTTTTTTCTGCATGAAAAAAAAATATTAGATGCTTAATATTAAATATAGTGACACATGATATTTAATATTAAGTATGTTGAGTATCATAGTTGATGAAAGAAATAAAAGAAAGCCATAATATTCCGATATGTTAAAGGCCTTAAAGCCTTAAGAGTTGGAAATTGACATTATTTTCAATGTTATGAATATATGAAGCTAGTTTAAATCTGCATGCTTTTACAAAGTTCATTTTGTAGAAGATAGAAGGTGAAACCTACTTTGCATTCAATAATTTTAGGGATTAAAGATTGCTTTAGGATAATTGAAACAGAAGCCAAAAGTCAAAGTTTAGAAAAATTTTAAAAAATTTATAAGGGTCATTTTTAGCTACAACAAATACTTCACTCGCAATCCTTTTCTTCAAGAAACATTAAAGTAAGTGCCTTTTTAATACGAATTATATGCATTTTTTTTTACTTGAGCACCTTTACACTTTCGTATTTGTTGATTGGTGTGAAAAATTCACCATGGATGCCCTTGTTTATCTATGTAATCTAGTCATATTCGGTTATAAATTTCTAAACTGGCATTTAACATAGTTTAACTACCCTTAGTTCATTGCATTTTCCTTCCATTCCCCTAAAAATTGCCTGTAGGACCCCTCTTACTTGGGTAGATGGATCATCTTATCCATCTCTTGAATTTGTTATCTACTTGGTGATATAACCTTTCTTCCATGGGTACCCTAGAATAGTGACCCCTATTTCATTTTTGTACCCATGCTGTTTAATCCCCCTTTAGGATTGGGATTTCAGTTAGTCTACATCCCAGAGTCGAAGCCACATGCATTCCTTCTCATCATGTTTACTACCTTACCTTTTAGATGCCCACATTTATGGTTGGTATTTGTTGGATTATCACATATCACAAGCCCTCTACTTAATCCATACTATGATGATTATTAATTTTTATGTCACCATTCACCCACCCCCAAGGATATTTCCATTAATGTCTCTATCCCTAATTACCTCCATTTGTAGTTTTCAACTTCAACATTACTGTCATCTGGTTGTTTTCCGGGGAATTTATCTCCTCATTACCCCTTTGTATCCCCATTTGGTTTCCCCCATGGGATTTATTTTGGATACTATGTCTTTCGACACAATGGTTGGATTTGTCTCGTCCTCCTAGAACACCTTTCGAAATACTAGGAGGACCTTTTGATACTTCGATACTATATATATTTCCTATCCTCCTAGCACCACTTTTTAAATAATATGAGGGATTTTCACTTTCCTCCTAACACGCCTTTTGAAATACCCAAAGAACCTCATATACCCCTTTCACCCCTTGGCCCCCCTTTGGAAATACTAGGAGCACTTTGTGCTTTTATAACACTTGGTTCAGTTTGTGGTATCATTTTTATATGTTGATTTTTGTAGCTTCATGCAGGTATTCTCATGTGGCCTAGGTTCCAGACACGCGGGAATCATCATGGGCACCACATTACACTCTTCGTTTGGTGAAAAACGCTGTTGGAATGAAGTTGGGGCTTCATGGGTTTGATGATGGGCTTTGTGGGTTTGTGTTGGGGCTTCACACCCACAAGAAAGTCTAATTTGATGTTTACATGTGTGTGAGAAATCTCGGGTATAGAAATATAACTAAACTAACCTCCTATCTATGAATCCAACAACATATCAAACATAATGAGAACAAAAAGATAAAATGAAAAATAATACACCAGATATATGTGGTTCACCCAATTGGGCTACATCCACAGGAAGATTGTCTTCTATTATCTCCAAAAATATCCTTCAATCTTACAAAATATCAACTCCACAATTACCCCATACAAATATAGAAGAATGCTTGAGAGCACAAGGTGATGATCACATGTTATGCCTTGAGAGACACCCTTGACATTGTTATATACCAAGAGATATGGAGGAAGTACTCTTACATATTGCATGTGGGATAATACAATTCTCCTTTTTATCCTCTCTTTATATAATATTCCTACCAAGAGTAAAATATTCCATAATAAATATGGGATATTTGTTTTATACTCTTTTACATAAGATTGTGGATTTTATACTCTTTTACATAAGATTGTGGACAACTTCCGACATAATACAAAAACATTATTACCTTCCAAGGAATATAATATATTCCTACACTCCCCCTTAATAATGGTTGAGAGAAAAACCCACACTAATGGAGGAATGAGTCATTACTAATGCTCCCCCTTGATGAAAACTTCCCTCATCCCCAACAAAGAGAGAATATGTGCAAACTTTTCCTCTGTCATGGATTTGATGAAGATATCGACTGCTTGCTGCTCAGTAGGACAATATGCCAGAGATATAATACCATATGCAGCTAGATATCGAATATAATGTGCATCAATATCAAGATGTTTTGTCTTGGAGTGATATATCAGATTATAAGAAAGTTGTATTGCACCTTTATTTTCAAATCTCAACTCTGTGGTAGATTTCTGAATTAGTCCAAGCTCTGTAAGAACATTGTGTAACCATACTACTTCTTTGGTTGCTCTGTACTATGCTTCACAAGAAGATAATGCAAGAGTCTTCACCTTCTTACTGGACCAAGAAATTGGACTCGAATCAAGTTGAAATAGATAACCTGCAGTAGACCATCTGTCTAAGCTGTCACCTACCCAATCAAAGTATTTATAACCAATAAGTGAAACTGTATCACTACTCGAATAACATACACCATAATTCACTGTCCCTTTTAAGTATCAAAAAATTATCTTGGCTTCCTGCTAATGAATTTCATGAGGTTGCTGCATGAACCTAGAAACCAGACTGACGAAAAAAGAGATATCAGGCCTGTTGTGTGTCAAATATATCAAACTTCCCACAATCTGATGGTACAATGTAGCATCAACAAGAGGAGTAGTACATTCCATACTTAACTTAACACCAGACTAAAATGGTGTGGGAGAGGGATTACAATCACCCATATGGAAATGAGTCAATAAATTTGTTGCATACTTCGACTGAGAGAGAAAAATTCCATTGGCCATATGCCAAATTTGAAGACCCAAGAAATAGTGCAAGATGCCAAGATCTGTTATCTCAAACTGCTTTTGAAGATCACTTTTCATATTTTGAATTAATACAAGTTGGCTACCAGTGATAATAAGATCATCCACATATAAGACAATAATGAGTACATGATCACCAAATTCCTTGACATACATATTTGGATTAGATATACACCACGTGAAACCATTCTTCAAGAAATATACATCAATTTTACCATACCAAGCCCTCGGTGCCTACTTGAGACCATACAAAGACTTGTGTAATTTGCATAATAAGTTAGAATTTTTAGCAATAACAAAGCCAGGGGGTTGTTGCATATAAATGTATTCATTAAGATAACCATTCAAAAAAGCACTTTTAACATCCATTTGGTGTATTTCCCATTTATAATATGTAATGAGATAAAATGGTTCTTATTGTATTCATTTTAGCAACATGAGAAAAAGTTTCATTATAATCAATACCTTCTTGTTGATTAAAACCTTTTGCAACTAAACTGGCTTTATATTTTTCAATTTGACCTTCTGCAATAAACTTTGTTTTATATATCCATTTACAACGAATTAAGTTCTTTCCCAGAGGAAGGGGAACACGAGTCCATGTATTATTCTTTATTAGAGATTCATACTCAACAGTCATAGCTTGTTCCCAATGAGGGTGGCCCTTAGCTTGAGCATAAGTAGTAGGATCATATGTGGCTAATAATTTGGTCATAAGAGCAAAATTAGATATAGTTCTATGAGTATCAGAAGGATTACCGATCTCACTACCTGTGGATTCAAGGGTTTTCCGGGCCCAAACAGGAAGATGAGAAGCAACAAAAGTTACTTCAGGTACTTCAGGACATTCAAGTGGAATACTTGAAGAAGAGGGTGAACTCAAATCAACAGTGGAAACATAGTTGGAAGACGAGTTGAAAGATATAGGTGTAACATGATATAATAGCACATTCAAGGTAACACGAGGTTCAACAGACTTATGTGGTGGAGAGACTTCATTGAAGTGAACAACTTGCTGGATAATGACACTTTGGGTAGAAGGGTCAAACAACCTGTAAGCTTTGGAATCCTCATCATAACCAATGAAAATACATTTATGAGACTTGGTTTCTAACTTTTTTCATTTTTAATCAGGAATATGAGCCCAACATTCACTACCAAATATCTTAAAGTTACTTATATCGATTTTTCTTCCATTCCATTTTTCCTCAGGGGTAAAATTCATGACTACTTTTGTAGGATCTCTGTTTAAAATAAAGTTAGCACAATAAATGGCTTCAACCCAATTTTTTTTTATGTAATCCTTTAGAATATAACATACATCTAGCCATTTCAACCAAAGTTCTATTTTTCTTTTAGCAACCCCATTTTGTTGAGGTGTATAAGGAACAATCTTTTGATGTTGAATTCCACGCTTAGACAAATATGCTTCAAATGATTTCTTAATGAATTCCCCCCCATTATCTGATCTCAAGGTTTTAATACTTTTACCAGATTTTATTTAGCAAAGGATTTAAATTCTTGAAATTTAACAAAGGTTTCACTTTTATGTTTCAGAAAATAAACCCATGATTTTATGCTAAAGTCATCAATAAAAGTAGGAAAATAAACTGCATGACATAGAGAAGGAGTTTCAAGAGGACCACAAATATCACTATGAATTAATTGC
>CBVK0102777968.1:0-14225 GCA_900067695.1 Picea abies
TGGATCTCCATTCATTGGGGGGCCAAGCATTGTTTTCATCACCATAAGTGTATTTTCTTCCATCTCCAACATCCCTATAGGCAACCTAGTAATGTTGAATGTTGGTTTTCCATTCAGATGGAATGAATCTAGTGGGTTTGGGGATACTCCTAGACAGGATAGGGGAAACAATTTTTATGTGGGATTAAACATCCCATGGGGTAGCACACTAATTCCTCAAATCTCTAATCCTTCCACATTTACCTTTTTTCTTGGGGGAACTTATGGTATAGGGAGTAGTGGACCTTCTAATCATACAATTGTTCTTGGGGGAGTTCTCCCTAGGGGAAATTATTATCAGTGGGGTGTTTGTCCTTTTATCCACACTTTTGGTCCTAGATGTTATTTTTCTGGGGCTGTTTATGGTTAGGGAAGTAGTATTCCTTTATGGTCCATGTCTTCTATTGGAGGTAATCCTTTTTGGGGGCATGTATGGTCCTAAAAGTAGTAATGTTTCTAGGAGTCATTTTATCCCTGGAGGAAATCCTTCTGGGGGCATGTTTGGTCCTAGGAGAAGTAATTCTCTCGAGAATGCTTCCATCCCAGTGGGCACTAACCATTTTGGTAATATAAATCCCGTCAAAAACATAAATATGGGGGGGGCTCATGGTCCATCCAGGTCACATGATGCTTTGTCATCTACCCAATATTCCTTTTCCAAAACTCCATTTTCTTTCTTGGTTACTTTAGACTTGTCAAACTTGTCACGTTTGAAAAATTACCCCATTCTCCATGATCAACTATGATCGGCCATATCGACTAAGTTTCCATCAAACATGCCGAAGTTTGACAAAAAGATAAGAGAATACCTGTCCACAAATATTATGATCTATCACCTGTGGTGTTCATCAAATTTTTTGATGGATTACAGTGTTAGAATATGTCTTTTCGAGTGATCCTTGACTAGAGGTGTCACAAAGTGGTATATCAAACTTAAGGGAGATTCCTTCAATAGTTTCAATAAATTGGCCATGACATTTTTGACATACTTCCAATTTCCCATTAGGTACGAGATTAGGATAGATATATTGACATCTCTATGTTAGGATACATACACTCATAATTTTTTATCACATCCATGACTGGAGGAAACAAAATAGGATGATGAAAGCTAATATTCCTGACCAACTCCTGATGGAGTGGTTTACTAAATCCCTCTTTCCACCTATCACCAAGGATGTTGCTATGGAAGGGGAAGAGTTTGAGGAGAAGTCTATATTAGGTGCCCAACAATTAGACATGATCTACTCTTAGTGATAACAAACACAAACTCCTCTTACCCCTTTTTCCACAGCTCTCCATTCACTGTGCCAAATCTCTTTTCCACACAATAGTTACAAGAATTTCCGTTTCCTGCAGTGGCTGCCAGAAACCTTTGTTACTTGATTTAAAAAATATTGTTCTTCCCTTTTCCAATACATTCAATTACCTTCAATCTGATGTACACAAGTCTAGAGTGTTGTCTAACCACTAGATCATCAATCTCATAATCAAATATTACAGGGTATCTCAGTTCTAGATACCAAAGACTGCATCCTCCATTATCGTTATCAAATCCATTAGTCCATCAGCTATTGCCATACTCAAATTCCTTCTACGATCCATCAAACATCAATAGGTACCTATGACCTCATATTATAATTCTGCTATACCATACATTGTCAAAGTTAACATTTTGAAAATATTTCTGAGAAAATAACCATTAAAATATTGTACAACCTATAGGAGAAATATCTTGATTTCTCATGCATTTTAAATGCATCAATACCAACGATTAGATAGAATAATTACCTCTTAACTATTATTTATTTGGGCTTTGCATCCAAAGGTTTCAATGTCAATTTCCTTTGAAGAGGAAATGCAGCCTCTATTCTACCATTTGACAGACTGGAATTAGTTTCTTACCAGTCTGTTAGTGCTCAAAATATACTGGTAAAATTTTAAGCGTCTTCATTAAACTCATGCTTGATTCGTCAAGTATTCTTGAGGATATTTTCCTGTTGTCACAATTTCCAATTCTTCCATTGAGCCTTCAAGTCCTTCATCGAGTCTCAATGATCTCTTACCATCAGTTTTTGCCCAGACTATTCAAGTTAAAACTGGTACACTATCCCTCAGAAGGTCATCCAGGAGAAAAATTTTACTAGCAGAGGAATCTCATCAGAAGACTGAGGTTATCAAGCCTATAACTAGGTTGTCAAAATTGAAAGTTTCTCCTCTTGAAAAGGAAGCAATAGAGGCCATAGTCCAATTAAAAGAATCTCCATCAGAGCCATCCCCAGAGATAGTTCAAAGGCCTAAAACTAATATGGCTCAACTACTTAAGAATGAAAATAGGCAACTCAAGAGAAACATCAAGAAAAAGGTGATTCATAGGAAACATTTGATTAATATGTACAAGCAAAACCTTCATCTGAGAGCAGACAACAAAAATCTCACTAAGGACTTGTATTTGGCCAAAAACATGTCGAGTAAGAAGAATTTATCTATTTTCCTTAAGGATATTACTTCAACTAGTTCTCCTAAGTAAAATGTTAATATGCAGGTGTCTCTTCAAAGTTTGCAGCTCAAGTTAAGTAAAATGTTAATATGCAGGTGTCTCTTCAAAGTTTGCAGCTCAAGTTTTATCACTCATCATATGATATAGTTTAAGATCTGCACTGTTCACATTTTTCTTTCAAGTTGCTGAACAAAGATTTTTCCTTTTTTCCTATATTAAGTTATGTAAGGGGGTAGAAGGAAAGTGAATCAAAGGAATTTTGACAATGGAATATCATATCACTTATGTAGAATAATTGCATAGCATGGAAGTCATCAAGGAATTCTCAAGAAAGAGAATCCAATACATTAGTAAATACTCTGTTTTGGTGTCTCTGATTTAACCATTGGACAAGGTTCAGATGAAGGTGCAGTTGAAATAAAATTTTCATACTTTTCTTTTCAGTTTTGCAACCTCAATTACTTATGGAGCATATTGACAAACCTTCTATGTTTATCTCAAGCATATGCAATTATGAATGGTCATTGATTTTTATTATGAAGAGGGAGGTATAAGTGCATGCATCTGAGATGAAGCCTGAGTAATCTTAGTATGAGTAATGGACTATGGTGGTATGTGCTTATATGAAGCATCCTTCCAGGCTCTAAGTTAGTTTCCAAACAATTTTGATGAATTTTGTGTGAAAATAGTCACCTACAGGAGTTTGCAGCGCAAACTGCTTTTTTTACAGTATCTGCCCTGCAAACTTGTCTATTTTCAACATGGATGAGTTTTGGTCAAAATTCGACTTGGCAAGAGGATTTTTGGGTCAAGGTGGCCACATATATTTGAATATAATATCATCCCCCATCAAATCATGCAGGTGGCACTTTGTTTCCTCAATGGAAACATTCTATGGATCAAATCCTAGATTGTAGGAATATGACTAGATTTTGGAAATCTGTGTTCAGGTGGCACTTCGTTTCCTCAATGGAAACATTCTAGGGATCAAATCCTAAAATGTAGGAATATGAATAGATTTGGAAATTTGTATTTTTCTGTTTTAGTCATGATATTTGGAGATATATTTTGATGAACTGGAAATGTATTTTTGAAAGTTAAGAGAGTTTTTTTACAAGCACAAGCTCCTCTTCAAAAATTTCTCTTAGTTTTCCAAAATCCGTTTTGATTTGGGAGATATAGGTGAATCTTTGAGAGGCACAAATTCAAATTTGAGTTGGATATCTTCAACAAACTAAAGATAGGTGAAGAGATTATGAGATCCATATATTTTGGATCTAGATAATATTGCAATATTTCTATATAAAGGACCAAATAGAGGAGCAATGAGGGGGGGTTCGATGGTGAGGACTTAGAGAGACTCCTTTGTAAAATACTTTTGAATGCATATTGGAATATGAGCTCTTTTCACTGTATTTGTTCAGAGCTCCATTTCTTTTATCTTCTTTTGTACCTATGATGAATGTACATTTCATATATTCAATGTCTATTCAGTGATTGATAAAATTATTTTTATCATTGCATTGGTAGGAAAAGAATCACAAGTACTTTTCCTATTGTAACTAACCTTTCATATGTACTATTAGTGTATATGATCTTGTTGGTATGATATCATTCTCCATCCACTTTCAATTCTTAAGTTATCTGATCAGTACAATGAGGGCCCTATTTGTCTGAGTGTGTTTATATATGTCTTGAGTGAGTGAGTTTATAGCCAAGTCATTCAACTTGATCCATTTTATACCTTTATTTGAAAATTTGATCAAGTTACCAATCTCACTCGATCTACAACCTAGAGTGACTCTTGGAGTGATAACAAATTGGCACCATTTCCGGGGAGAGGAGTTTGAAGAAAGCTTCCCTGAGAGACGACATAGTTCTATTTTTTGATGATAGACAAAGTCTAGGCATCATATTGGTTGTAATACTCTATGTGGAGATTCCATGAAGGACGAATTCAATGGTGATTCTACAATCTTCAAATGTTGAAGGAATTTGCTGCTCTTTTGGCTCGAAGGTTTGCACCTCTTAACTTTTCTTCAGTTCTCGGTTTCCCACATCCAATACCTCCTATGGATATTTGGGGAGACTACCTTCTAAGATTCAGAGAAAGGAACGAGGACAATCCTTCAGATCACCTCATCAGATTTCATCAATGCATGGCTCAGTTAAACCTCATCAGATTTCATCAATGCATGGCTCAGTTAAATATACATGATGAATATGTGCTCATGAAGATGTTTATGTATTCATTGGAAGGGGATGGTCACGAATGGTACATATCCTTGCCTCCATTAGCATATCTTCTTTAAAATAATTTCATTTATCATTCCATCATAGATGTGAAAGGTATTTTTCTCAGGAACTTCTTTTTGAGAATTGTTGTGAAGAATTTCATTTAGATATTTAGCATGTTGTTTCTTCTAGTAGTGAGGATGAAAGTGGGTATATTAATGAAGATACAGATGAGGATAAAATTATTTCTAGTGCTACTTCCTAAGAATAATATCTACCATATATAAATGATGATAATATTAATGATTGCATTACTAAGGATGCTTTAGATGAACCTGTTGATTCAAATCTAGATAAGAAGGATGATAATGATGAGGAAGAAGGTGATGTTATTTCAAATATGTTTCAAAATCATATTGTTGATGATTATATGCAAGAATCTTCATCTCTGCCATTAGGATTTTATCCTAATGTTCCCATATTTGACAAATATAGTGATGATGAGGAAGATTTAAAAGTTTATGAAGGCTTGTTGACTAATGGAATATCACGTAATTCTAATTTTCAGCAAGGCGATGATCATCAATGTAATTATGCTATGGTTGATGATAGTTATGAGTCTGTTGTTCAAAGTTCCAATGAAAATCTCCTTAGTTTTGATACATCTTTTAAATATATCATTGTTGGGGAGAGTAATCACTAGTTCTCTCATGATATATTTTTAAAGACTCATTCTTCATTTGATCATTATGGAGACAATGATGTAGAGGATCAAGAACATATCTCGTCTTTTCTCTCAGAAATTGTCAGCTGTAATGGGCCAACACATCATAGTGATGGATCTGAATCACATGGATTTAGCAAAGGGGAAGACATACATGAGCAACCAATGCTTTTGAATTTGTATGATGGTGATCACAGTTTTGAGGATCACATGGCAGCCTTACTTGAGTCTTATATCTCAAACTCTCTTAAGTTTTCAGATTTTATCATATGACTTGCATTTGTTAGTGAGTATGATCTCCTAAAAGAATTTTTATGGTCATTGTTATGTTTTTATTATTATATTTTAATCAGTGGCATGAAAATGATTCTTTTATACATGAAGTTACTCATATGGCTTCATTGGAAGCATGATTTCACTTGATCAACAAGCAGTATAGTTGATTAGAGTAGGAGTGTGTGTGAATAAGTTCAGTACTTGAACATTTCTTTTTAGTTTTCAATAAATAAGTAGAGTTTCCCTTAGTACGTCAAGAACATAATGTAAGTGATAGAGCGTGAAGGTTTATAGGGGATTGGTTGCACAAGCCTGATGAATCCATAGCCCAATGGACATGATGACTGGAACTGCTAGGTTCTTGGAAACCTCGCAGGGAAGTTTCCATCCCAGTTGGAGCTAGATGTTAGCTCCTAGAAAATTCTAGTAGCTTGAGTCCTTGCAAATTGTTGAGTCTTTGAAATTCTTAGTCATATAGCATGGTGGGTCCCTTAAATCAATTTAGTCATCAAGTTTTTCTCATGTCAAGTGGTGTCAAAGGGTGACTAAGTGGTCATAAAGGTGACTTATCCTAGGTTTTTATGTAAAAAATCAAGAATTGAAGCAAAAGAATGCCACTTTGACTAGCCACCATACTACTCAAATGGGTGAGTTGGAAGAGGAATGCACCAAGCTAAGGAAGAGTATGTTGAGAAACAAAACTTGGCCATTTTTCATAAAGAGACCACTTCACCAAGTTCTTCTAAGCAAGATGATTGATGAAGCAAAGGTGTTTTGCCAATTTTGTGATCAAATTTTGTTAAATGATGATTCGCATGTTATACTTTAGATATCTATTGCTCATATTTTGTCTGCAAGGTTATTGAACAAGGATCATTTCACTTTTCCTATACTAAGTTGAAAATTTTGGTTCTTGAGAAATATAAGGCAAGTAAGTGAAGGATTTTGATGATTGCAAGTTTAGAATACTTGCAAAGAAGGGTCATACAGTATGATGGGTTATCAGTGCAACTCAGAAATTCATACATTGACTCATACTCTATTTTGGTTCTTGAGCTAAGGGTAGAATAAGGTTTATATGAAGATGACAATTAAGAGAGCATGAATGAAAGATTATTGGGATGAAGTCTGAGTAATCCTAATGATATTAGTAAATGACGATGGTATCTATTCAGATCAAGCATACTCCTAACCTTCAAGACAAATTTCGAGCAAATTTTTAGCAGTTTGGAAAAACAGTCACCTACAAGATTTTGTAGCGCCAACAATCTGTTTTCTGCACAGTGCGCTGCAAACTCGTTCATCTTCAACAAGAAACAAATAAAGTTCAGAGTGAAAATGTTTACAATGACAGTATTGCAAAGGTTTTTCTTCAGGGTGCAGAGTATCATGCTTCCAAGAAGTAATTTCAGAGGTATTGAGTGCTTGTCTAAAGCACTTGGAGTGTCACATTTTGGCATAAACCCTAATTTTGCAAAATGATGTATGGGAAGTTTAAATGATCAAAGTTGATGTGCTTAGGAATATCAAAGGTTATGTTATGAAATATCAGGTCTAAAGAGACCATTTCCAACCTTTGATTCACTTCCTAAGTCAGTTTTTCATGTAATTTTGTGAAAACAGTCAACTACAGGAGTTTGTAGCACAAATTGCCTTTTTTACACTATCTGCACTGCAAACCAGTCTGTTTTCATCATGGATGAGTTTTGGTCAAAATCCGACTTGGAAAGAGGATTGTTTGGTTAAGGTGGCCACATATATTTGAATATAAGATCATCCTCCATCAAATCATGTAGGTGGTACTTCATTTCCTCAATGGAAACATTCTAGGGATCAAATCCTAGAATGTAGGAATATGACTAGATTTGGAAATTTGTATTTTCTTGTTTTAGTCATGTTCTTTGGAGATGGATTTTGATGAGCTGGAAAGGTATTTTCAAAATTTGAGAGAGGGTTTTTACAAGCATGATATCCTCTTCAGAAACCTCTCTCAGCCAAAATCCGTTTTGATAACCTAGTAATATTTCTATATAAAGGACCAAATAGAGAAGAAAAATAGGAGGGGGTTCAATTTTGAGGATTTGAGAGGACTCTTTTGTACAATACCTCTTTGAAATACATGTTGGAATATAAACACTTCTCTCTGTATTTGTTCAGATTTATTTTCACATATCTCTTTCTGTACTTGTGAATGAATCATCTTCATTATTTAATGTTTATTCAGTGATTGATAAAAGTCTTTTTGTCATTGCATTGGTAGGCAAAGAATCACAAGTACTTTTCCTATTGTAACTAACCTTTCATATGTACTCTAAGTGTATATGATCTTGTTGGTATGATAGAATTCTCCATCCACTTTCAATTCTTAAGTTATCTAATCAGTACAGTGAAGGCCCTATTTGTCTGAGTGTGTTTATATATGTCTTGAGTGAGTGAGTTTATAGCCAAGTCATTCAACTTGATCCATTTTATACCTTTATTTGACTCTTGGAGTGATAACACAATCAATTCTTTAGACACCATTTCCAATACATGATTAAGACAATTCACTTTGGCAACTCAATTCTTCTAGGAAACAACCAAAACATAACAGATACTTAGACAATCGATTTCTATGTAGAGAATCTTACTTTCATCCCACCCTTCCTCAAGGAAAATAATCTTGCTCCATTTCTTCAACTTTCGATCTCTCACTTACTTATAGCGTACACTTTGGATTCATTTCAATGTTGCTATACTTGTCAAAAAACCATATTCGAGGCTTAGAAGATTACAGATGCTTTGGACCGATTCACTGCTCGATTTTTGGGTATTGGTACTCCAACCTTCTTTTCCTTTCTCCTCTTATACGATTTGGAACTCACCATTCTTCTAATGACATACATGCTAACCAAAAGACACAATTGCATTTTCTCCCTTACAGAGCATACACATAGATTCCAATTACTCAACGTTTATACAACTAGCTATTGATTCCATTGCTATATATTGATTCATCAATGTAAGTGAATATAATTCATTCCAATAAAAGAAATAAAACTCTCTAATTCCTTTAATTATCCCCACACACAGGACTCAATCAACACATCATTTACAAAGAGTAAGTTACACACATAGTGGAAGCATAAACTAGTAATTCTATTAACTCAGATCCTATACATAACATTTTCAGAAATTCAGATTCACTTCTTGGCTTGGATACACAATGATGGGTGTTCCTTTTTTCCTGGCCTCTCTCTTACTTTCTATTCTCATCTCAATTTAAACACAACATATAAATGATCGATCCTAATTCTTATCTAGGTCAATGCCAATAAAACAACTATCTCCTATATTTATTCAACCAATTTCTATAAATAGAAACTATTCGATTACATAACAATCCATGAAGATTCAACTAATCCTATTGCATTGATCTTCAATCTTCTAGATACTTAATGACTCACACATGAGGATTTATAACCTCTTACAAAGTTCCTGGCCTCCTTGAGGTCCGATTTTCAAAGTATTTTATCTTGGGGTTATATGCTCCTACATCATACTCCCAGGGTACATAATTTTATTATCTCCTAATCATGATCTTCCATCTTCTCATCTTACCTAGATCCCAAACTTTTCTTTCTTTCTGTTCATTTTCAAGCTTTTCCTTTTTGTGGTACACACTATTGTTACTGCTCCTTTTTTGCTACATTTTTGCACATAACATTTTCATGGTCCTTGCTACTTCTTCAATCCTTGCATCCTCTTTTAACATCTTCATCTCATATAGTTATCTCGCTAATGCATCAATGGTTACATGATTTTGTTCTATATACTTCATACTAGATTCACTTTGTTTTCTCAGTTCTTCATATAAAATATGTATGGATGATTCCTAATCTGCAATGTTTATCCTTCCTACACTAAAATAGATGCTTCCAACTTTATACCATTCTTTAAAATGCACATTTTCTTCCACAGGCCTGCATAATAAACAAACACATTACATAAAACACTTTGTTTATTAGGATTTTGAATCCCATTATCAGCCATAAGAATGATTTTTGTCTTCTAGTCTTCATCTTCCTTATTTCTTTTTTTGATGACCTAATGCTTTGTATTTTTATGTTGGGCAGATGCCAAATTTTATCTACAATCTTCATACTTTTTCAACTGCAGGTTCCTTCTCAAATTTATGACTTTCTCCTTAGTCCTCATTACTTCAACTCTGCTGGTATCCTTTAGAAATTCTTGATAGTCTTCTTCATCTAAAGGCTTTCTCTTTTTTTTTTCATCTCTACCATGTCCCTCTTGATCTTCAATTTTCGTACTTGTAGATTGTTCAAAATTCATTATATGCAACCCTAATTATTTTTCCGCCTTGTCATTTTATTTTCCTTTCAACTTTCTTTCTTGCACAGTTTCTGCCTTCATGCTTTTTCCTTCTTGGTTGTTTTTTTCAAAGTTTGCAAATTCCTCCTTGCCGGAAACTACCACTATCTTCTCTTCTATAACCTGTTGGCTCATGATGTGTCCAAGAATAGTTTGAGGTTGTTCAAATCTCTGTTGTCCTTTTTTTCTACTTCCTTTGGTTGCATATAATATTCTTTTTTATTTCTTTCATGAAACAATGATGTCTCTTCCTTCTCTGTGACATATTTCTGGCTCTGTTATTTTTCTATGACTTGAAAAAACATTATTTCATATTCTTCTATCCTTATGATAGTTTCTAATGTCTGTCTATCATTTTCACTACCTGCAAAACCTGCATTCATACACAAATTATTATTTTTAAAAATATAAGGTTCTCTATCCTCTTCTGTTATCACATCCTTATCTTGATCTGAACTTTCCAAACAATCCATGAGACTCTCATTAAGTCTCTCATCAACATCTCCATTATAATCTTCTCCAAGAAATGATCCTTGTTCAGGTTCACAATAGAGAATTCTTCTTTCATACTTAGCTGCTCTTAGTTCCTCTTCCTTCAACAAATCACTTAACCTATGCCTTCTCTTCTTCCTCAACGTTTTCTCTGTTATGATAAAAAAAACCATTTTGTGCATCAATTTCTTCACAAACAAAGGCACAATAGGCCATTTTACCTTCTTCTTCATTTTCCATCCACCTTTCTGGTCTTCATATTTACTTTCTTGTAGCAACTTCATCAATATACTAAGTCTTTCCTTTAACTCAACAATCTCCCTATCAAATTCATCTGCTTCTGCCAATTTCTTTGGCAACCGTTTTCCTCTTATTGTGGCCTCTTTCTGAACTCTGGGCATTTTTATTCATAGTCATGTTTCTCTCCTTCTCTATGAGCTTCTTCATGATCACTGTGATCTGAAACCAAGCCTTTCTCTGTAGCAAGCCTCCTCACCTGCCACTCAATACCTCACCAAGGCCTACTCTCCTCGACATGGCCTTTTGGTATTACTGGTTCTATCCTTTGGAACCTTCTTGAGCTTCCTCTGCTCCTTTGGGCTTCTGCACTCTACTCACACTTTTATGAGAATTTCCACTGTTCTCCTCACTTCCAATCTCAACTGGAATTTGTTAAAACTTCTTGTTGTAACGTTCTCTTTGCCAGAACTTCACTTGTTCTTGTCACAACTCCTCTAGTTAATGTAGGGTTGCCACAATTTTCTTCCCTCTTTGCTGCTACCTGCAATCAACAAGTTTTCTCCCCAAATTAATTTGAAATTCTAAATGCCATGTTACCTATCAGATCTCACCATATCTTCCATTCCAAGGACTTATGAATTATTTTCTTCAACTCCTGCAAGATTCTTTATTACTACCACTCTTCTCAAATTTACCTCAAGACTGTCATTAACAATTTTACCCAACTATGCTCCTTGGCTGGAATTGTCTTCAATCTGTAAGACTTTACTGTATCTTGGCTTCCTTTATGCAAGATCCTCTATGTTCCAAACGTTCATTCTTGCAAAGATAATTCCTTTCTCACCACCTGTCAATCATATAATCAAATTCAAAATAGAATAAATCCATTACCTCAAAACTTGCAAGATCTACTCAAATATCTTGTCCTCTTCAATATTTCTTCCATCTTTGTTCTTTGGTTGGGATAGCCTATCATCTGCAATACCTTCGCTATAATCAATTTTGTACTTGAACTCTATAAACGAGATCCTTCTTTTTCTAGTCCTTGTATGGTATGCCTCTTCTGGAACTACGCTGATCCACCACAACCTTGCCACTCGATTTCTCAAACATGTAGGACTCTCCAATAGTTTATCTACTCTTTAACTTGTAGGAACTCCTTTCCGTACTATGATACCACTTGATAGCAAAAAAATACTCCTCTAACCCATTTTTCCACAACTCTCTATTCACTATGCCAAATCTCTTTTCCACACAATAGTTACAGGAATTTCTGTTTCCTGCAGTGGCTGCCAGAAATATTTACAATAGTTACAGGAATTTCTGTTTCCTGCAGTGGCTGCCAGAAATATTTGTTACAGGATTTACAACATCTTGTTCTTCCTTTTTCCAATACATTCAATTAACTTCAATCTTATATACACGAGTCCATAGTGCATTCTAACTAGTAGATCATCAATCTCACAATCAAATATTACAGGGTATCTCAGTTCTAGATACCAGAGACTGCATCCTCCATTCTTGTTATCAAATATGTTAGTCCATAAACTATTTCCATACTCAAATTCCTTTTACGATCCATCAAACATCACTAGGTACCTATGACCTCACTTTACAATTTTTCTATACCATATATTGTCAAACTTAATATTTTGAAAATATCTGTGAGAAAATGACCATTAAAATCTTGTACAAGCTACAAGAGCAATCTCTTGATTTCTCATGCATTTTAAATGAATCAATACCAACGATCAGATAGAATAATTACCTCTTGTCCAGTGTTTATTTGTATTTTGCATCCACATGTTTCAATGTCAATTTCATTCGAAGAGGAAAGACAACCTCTATTTTACCATATGACGGACTAGAATTAGTTTCTTACTAGTCGATTCTTCAGACACCATTTCCAATACATGATCAAAATAGTTCACTTTGGCAGGTCGATTCTTCCAGGTAGCCACCAAAACATAACAGAGACTTAGACAATCAATTTCTGGGCAACGAGTCTCTCTTTCATCCCATCGTTCCTCAAGAAAAACAATCTTGCTCCATTTCTTCAACGTTCAGTCTCTCACTTACTTATAACGTACAATTTGGATTCATTTCAACGCCGCTATACTTGTCAAAAACCCATATCTGAGGCTTAGAAGATTAGAGATGCTCTGAACCGATTCACTGCTCTATTTTTGGGTTTTGGTACTCCAACCATTTTCTCCTTTCTCCTCTTATACGATTTGCATCTCACCGTTCTTCTAACGACATACATGCTTACCACAAGACGCACTTATATTTTCTCCCTTATAGAGCATATGCACAAATTCCAATTACTAATCGTTTATACAACCAACTATTGATCCCAAAATAGCCCAAACATCCGTTTGAAGTGGAGCTCACTAGAGGAGGTGTGTAGGAAGATGTTTTAGTGAAAGTTTTTTTAACGGTGCGTTTATAAGCTTATACTGCACCGGTGCTAATAGACAATGGTGCCGGTGCTAATAGACAATGGTGCATGTTGCAGAGTTATTTAAAAAAAATAGAAAGCAATGATCCACATCATATAAAAGAAGTTCGCGAGCACTAGTGCATACTAAATCGGCGCACCAGTGCACAACAAATAGGTGCATCGTCTTCACGTTTTTCCTTTTAAAAATGCATAACGGTGCGCGGTTGTCTATTGGGTGCACTGTCGCATTCCAAACTGGTGCATTGTCGCAAGGTTTTTAAAAAAAATAACGGTGTGCTATTTGGAGTGATGTTCCATAAGAAATCAACGAACCGGTGCACCATTGCAGAGTTTTAAAAGAAAATAAAAACCAACGGTGCACATCATATAAAATAATATCTCGAGCACTGGTGCACACCAAATGGTCACACTGGTGCGCATCAAACAGGTGCACCATCATTGCATTTTTCCTTTTAAAAATGCATAACAGTGCATCGTTGTCCCTTGGGTGCACCGGTGCGTTCCAAACCGACGCACCATTGCAGTTTTTTTTTTTTAAATAATGGTGTGATGTTTTCAGAGGTGTGCACTGGTGCGCTTAATTCGAGTGCACTAGAACAGGGGAAAATAAAAAAAAAACGGCTGTAAAAAACCATTTTTACCATTTCCAGTGTAGAGAAGATCTCAAGCATCGGTGCCACCTTTGCCCAACTGAAGTGCACTGCCATCAGTGCTTCCGTTGCTTTTCTTGTTTCCATTCGGTGCTCGGTTCGTGGGATTCAAATTTTGCTATACGGTGGGGAAATTTGTTTTTTTCACTACATCTAAGCCATGCCTCCGACGAGAAAACGTACGGGTAAATTCTTTATTTCTTTGTACATTGAATTTTTACCGGATTAAATTGT
>CBVK0102778030.1:0-11582 GCA_900067695.1 Picea abies
GTTAGAATGATGAATGAATTAATGGATCCATTTACATTACATGCATGAATAAGAATGACAATTTATTGCTTTAATAACTAGATATAACTCTTGGTGCACACTTCACAGATCTCCATTCAGTCCTGGACTCCAATCACTTGAGTATTGCAGTCACCCATTAAGACTATCTTCGGTGAGACTGCGCAATACACTTTGTGCATTGAATTGCCTTCTGGTTTACTAGGAGGGCAGATAGATTTAGAGGCTTTGTTGCAACCCCATTAGACTTGAACTTGGGTCAATCATGTTAAATGTATAACTTAGATAGAGAAACCAAAAGGCACAGGTAGCCAATAATTTGTTTGTTGGGAAACTTAAGGGAACTCACTACCAAGAAATTGTTAGCAACAATAATAAACACTTTCTTTTATAGTGCAAATCACACAGGAGTTCACTCTTCATGACCCACAACCTATATATTCAATCTTGTACTCCAAATACACTCTAAAAATTATCCCTCCATGGTTTCTCCAACTCCAAGCTATTCTTTTATACTATATGCTTGGTTTTCATCCAAAAACATGGACTCCCTAAAACTATTGTAACTGACCATACAAATTTCCTCTCCTTTGGATTTCTTTCTTGAATCAAAAAGAACCCCAAGATGATTGTACTCAAACCATATTCTCCCAATAAATATGGGATGTGACTTATTACACCCAACCTCTTACATGCATTCAATGATTGGCTTTGGGGACACTCAATCAAGAAATAGAAGTTTAATACATAATGATAATAAGATTCAGGAATGTGGGTTGAATTAATAGACATGGGTATTTCCCCCTTGGACCCCTCTTAGACATTCTCCTAGAACCTCCCCTCTATTGTGGATTAATTCATCCCCCATTTGTATCCATATCCTCCAACAAATGGCATCACAATTTTTTATTAAAATTCATAAATAAAATTCACATATATATCAATTGGTCATGGACACACACTATATATACATTAAACATTAATTAAATTATGGATTATCGCAGGGACAATACATTCCCCTCCCCTACAATTTTGCACTATCCTCAGTGCACACTATGTTGATATACATGCACAAATTTACATCATAATACTAAGAAATAAAATTTTGCAATTTTACAACTTCAACAAGAGTTCAAACCAAAATATCTTGTTCCTCTCAACCTACTAACCAAGGGAATGTACCCCCTTCATTGTCCCTAATCCATCAAGTTGTACCATTCATTTTTCAATTCCCCCTAACATAGGTTAGTTATGACTATGAGATATGGTTCTAAGAGTCTAGCTACTCAAAATGGAGTCTTGCATTCTTATACCATGTTTTGTTTAAAATTGTGAAAAAGTTGTGGGTATTCTTGCCACATATTTTCTTCGTGCTCCCATATTGCATATTAAGTACCATAGTAGTTCCATTGAACCTTTATCATCCATATAGCTTGGTTCCTGAGCAATTTTATTTTCTGGTCCAGGATGTGTATTGGTTCCATCCAGAAATCCCCTTCATGCTCCACTTGGATCACTCTCCAATCAATTATGTGGTTAGGGTCAGACACATATTTATAATGACACATGAAATACATTATGCACTCTCATGGATGCAAGAAATAATAACATGTATGCAATTGACCCTATATTTTATAATATTTCAAAAGGTCCACAATATCCCTGCCAACTTTGGGCAACTTCCTAGTCTTAGCAAACTTTTTTTTGCCTTCAATTTTAATAACACATGGTAACCCACTTTAAAATATCTAAAAAAATTATTGTTGTTGTTGTATATTTGCAACTTCGGGTAGTCCTTCTCCATAAGAAAGTACGAGAAGACCCATATACACCATTACAGAAACCCTAGGAATAATTTGAAGACCTGGGAAGAGAAGTCGTCCCCATAGGAAAAATAATAATAAAATTGAAGACCAAGAAATAAGAAGTCAGCCCCAAACTGACACCCATATTATTATAAATAGACGATTGGCTCATTTCATTTTTACAGTCAGAAAACTCCTTGTGCAGTGTGCACAAGGTAGTTACAACTGCAGTTTTGGCAGTTTCGCTATTTCTGGGTTACCAATTATCTTGGAGAGTGCACCACACTTGGAGAAGCTCTTACTTGGTTATTATTGGTGATATTATTGAGTAGCTGGGTCTTAGTGATGCTAGCCTTGGGGAGGATATTCTATGTATGGTATTTGTGATATTGATGGTGATGCATTGGTAATATATTGGACTTAATTCTTCTAGATAAACGTTGTTGGGTTTTCTCCCAAGTTCGGGTTTCCCAAAATAAACTCTTGTTTCCTTGTGTTGTGTTCTTGTGCCTACTATGTGTGGTTAATATTTATAGATCTAGTTATTTTCACTGCATTGTTATAGCTGAGTTTTTTAGTGTATAGTTGTTCTATGATCATTTTTGTATGAAAGTGAATCTTGTTATTAATCATAAGGAAATACCTATCAAGAGTTGAGAATCATATAAACATCAACATGGTATTGGAGCTAGTTGAAATATTGCCACTACAAAGTTTCCAGTTATAGTTGTAGTTACAATTGTCAATTGCAGTTGTAGTTTATAGTTACAATTGTCATTCCCAGTCACCAGTTGTAGTTGTTAGTCGCTAGTTGCAGTTGCCAGTTGTGCAGTTGTCAGTTGTGCAAACCTTGAGATTAGAAAACAAGTTGGATGGTGTTACAAATTTCAGAGGTATGCACTTATATGTTTCCAAGCAGGTTACCACAAAGGAATGACTAGTAAAAACACTGGAAAAGTGTTTTTCCTATTTCCCATTTTTTATTCTTGTTCCTATTTCCTTATCATAAGAATATTGTTCTTGTATACTATTTTTTTTGTTATTTCATTTTTTTGGGCAGGTCACAGGTGATAGCTCTGAGAGAGAGTTATAATGACAGTTGTAGGAGGAAAAATATTAGATGGTCTCTGGTTTGAGACATGGAGCACGTTATCCATACATGGAGTTGTATACATGACATTATACATCCATATACCGAAGGCGAAGTAGAAAAATTTAGAACCTTCTGAAAAGAAGGATACTTTTGTGGGATACAGAGTGTTCCAGATGGAGATTAACAGGGAGGAGTAGGTGGCTCCATCAGTGGTGAGGCAGAAAGCCCCACCTAAGTCCCCACCTAGTACTAGTTCATAGGAAGATAGATTTCAAAGGGATTTATCCCTCATAATATGGTAGGGAGGAGAAACCTCCCAGGACAATTCATTGGATATCAAACTTTAGAAGATGCAGAGGGAGTAGATGGATCCAAAGATTGTATAGAATTAGAGGGATTAAAGCTTTGGAGGGAGAATATAGACTTGGAGTGAGCCTAATATCATATAGATTCAGTTGGCTCAAAAGGACTCCGACCCTCAGGCTTAGGTGGGAGAGAGACATCTTCTAGGACTAACAAACACGTGTCATGATTTGAGGAGGCTTCAAGGAGATGTCAGATATCTTGGGAGGATACACTTGTTTCAGTAGATCTTGCTACAGTGACAAAGGAGGAAGATAGTAAGGAGGAATAGGTATGTGTTTTGTCTCAGTCATAGAGGGAGCATGAATTGAGGCACACTCAATTGTCGGACTTAATCCAGTGATAGAGGGATTTGGCCTCAAAGTTAGAGATGGAGGATCTTGGTTGGATGTACTCTTGGGATTATAGGTGTGACGTGATCATATGAAATATTCTTCATTTAGGGGATACTAATGAGATCAAATATGATGGACTGTAAGTCCATGACTACACCTGTGATGAAAAATCTAAAGAATTTCAATGATTATGCTTCAGATTCAGATTTGGTGAATCCCATGATGTATAGGTAGTGGATTGGATCCTTTATGTACCTAGTTAATGCGAGGACGGATATTTGCTTTGTTGTGAGCACTCTGAGCTAGTATTTGGTTGAATCCAAGGTAGTTCTAGTGGGTGGTAGTGAAGAATGGTATATTTGGATATGGTTTGTCTCGGGTGATGAAGTCAGGTTGCATAGATATACAGATTCTAATTGAGAAGGAGTGCAATAGACAGATTTAGCACCTTAGGGTGTTTCTTTAGCTTGGAATCAATTATGATTTTCGAGATAAGATGGAAGTAGGATTCTGTATCACTTAGTATAGTAGAGACAGAGTATGTCATAGCCAGTTTCATAAGTCATGAAGTGGTGTGACTATAAAATCTTCCTATAGGAATTCATATAAGACATGGTACATAAGGGAGTAGTGAAGCTCTGGTACTTATCCACATATGCAAATATTACAGATATCCTCCCAGAGTGTCCATGATAATTTGGCTAAGGAGGATGATACATAGGATTAACCATGTTGATTTGGCTAGTGATGAGAATTGATGTTTCAACATCTGGAATATCTTCACCCAGATTGGTCATGCACATGACTATGCTAGTGCTGATATGACCAATGGAGAATGCTCATTCACTCATGGGGCCTTTCTATTGGCGAAGGGCCCAAGTGTGTTGATGGCATCAAGAAAACATTTTCCCATATTGGTCATGCATGGGGCTATGCTAGTGCTGATATGACAAAGGGAGAATGATGCATTCACTCACGAGGCTTTTCTAGTGATGAATGGCCCAGGTATGTTGATGGAATTAGGAAGACGTTCTCCAAGATTGGTCATGCACGGGGTTATACTAGTGATGGTATGACCAAGGGATACTGACTCATTCACTCACAGGGCTCTCCTAGTGGTGAATAACCAAGTATGTTGATGTTCTCCATGTTTGGGTAGACATTCTTCCTACATTCGTCATGTTTGTCGATATTCTAGTGATGATGTGACCAAAGAAGAATGATTCACTCATCCATGCATTTTTTCTAGTGGTGAGTGGCCCAGATAAGCATCATGCAAACATTATCCCATATTAGTCTTGCACGAGGCTATGCTAGTGTTCATATGACCAAGGTTAATGATTCATTCACTCACGGGGATATGCTACTGGCGAATGGCTTAGGTGTAGTTCTAATCTTTTCAAGGAGTGGATGGACTCGATACGTTATCACATGCATATTCTGGGATGGAATGCATGTGTGGAGATGGCACATCAACATGGCTCATGAAGACAACCTTTCTATAATAGAAGAAATCCAAGTATGGAGAATGCCTCCCTCATTGAGAGGGAGTGTTGGATATTGCAAATTCGAGTAGTCATTATCCACAAGAATGTATGAGAAGACCCATCTACACCATTACAAAATCCCCAGGAAGAAGTTGAAGACCTAGGAAGAGAAGTTGGCCCCACAGGAAAAATAATAATAAAATTGAAGACCCATAAATAAGAAGTTCTCCCCATACTGTCTCCCAGATCATTATAAGTACAATACTAGCTCATTTCATTTTGACAGTCAAACAACTCCTTCTGTAGTGCGTACAAGGCAGTTGCAACTGTAGTTTCTATAGTTTCACTATTTCTAGGTTACTAGTTATCTTGGAGAGTGTGCCACACTTGGACAATCTCTTGCTTGGTTATTCTTGGTCATATTATTGAGGAGATAGGTCTTGGTGATGCTATCCTTGGGGATGATCTTCTCTCTGTGGTATTTTGGCTATTGATGGTGATGTACTGGTAATATCTTGGACTGAATTCATTTAAAGAAAGGTTGTTGGGTTTTCTCCTAACTTTGGGTTTCCCAGGATAAACTCTTGTTTTCTTGTGTTGTGTTCTTGTGTCTACTATGCATGGTTAATATTTCTAGATCTTGTTATTTCTATTGCATTGTTATAGTTGATATTTTCAGTGTATAGTTATTCTATGATAACTGTTGTATGAAAGTGATTCTTGTTATTAATCATAAGGAAATAACTATCAACAATTGAGAATCATATAAACATCAACACTTTTATGCATAACATTTCTTCCTATCCTAAGTATCCTTTAATTTAAGCTTGATCTTTTCCCTTTTCTCGTCCAATTCCTTTAACAAATATGGCCCAATAATTTCTCTATTGGATTATCCCAACTCGTCGATGTGTTACACTTCCTACCATACAATGCTTCAAATGGACTCATTTTTAATCAAGCCCAATACCCATTATTCTAAGAAAATTCAACTAAATGAATATAATATTCCCACTTTGATGGTTGGTCCATCACATACATTCTGAGCATGTCCTCCATTATTCTATTTGTCCTCTTTGTTTTCCCATCTAACTCTAGGTGATATGTTGTACTAAGATTTAAATGTGTCCCAAAGCCTTTGAACAAACCTTTCCAAACATTGGCTATAAATTTCAGATCTTTGTCTGAAACTATAACCTTAGGCACCCCATGTAGCGTTACAACTTATTTCATGTAGATTTCTATAGTATTTACTGCCTTGTACGTAGTCTTCAAAGGAATAAAATGTGTTGTCTTAGTTAATTTTTCCACCACCAACATGATGGAATCATGTTGTTTCACTGTCATGGGAAGTTTAGTATTAAAATCCACTATGACTAATTTCCACTTCCTTTCTGGAATGGAAATGGTTGTAATAGCTCTGTTGGATTTCTATGTTCAATCTTCATCATCTGAAACTCTAAACATTTGGCCATGTAATTATCCAGTTCTTTCTTTATTCCAAACTAAAAATATTGGCTTCTTACAACTACAATTGTTTTTTGATATCCAGGGTGCCCAACATACAACACATTGTGCATTTCCCTTAGCATTATATTTTTTAGCTCACTAAAATTTTACACATATGTTTTCCCTCTATACTTGAGTATTCCATCCTCTTGCATCTCATAATATTTAAATTTTTGTTGTAAATTTCATTTTTGTAATGTTTATTTTATTTCCAAATAGTGTTGATATGAATTTGTTGCTGCAATAATTTTATCCTTCAAATCATTTATGTACATGTTGATGCATACAATATGCATCTCACATGCTCTCCCTTTGAGTGCATTATCCACTTGTTTCTCTTTTCCTTTGATGTGCTTAATCTCAAATTCATATTCACTAAGTAATTCCTGCCATGTAGTTTG
This sequence comes from Picea abies, assembly GCA_900067695.1. Taxonomy (NCBI): domain Eukaryota; kingdom Viridiplantae; phylum Streptophyta; class Pinopsida; order Pinales; family Pinaceae; genus Picea; species Picea abies. Next base: position 7,012 of record CBVK0102778030.1, read on the forward strand.
TATGGAATTTAATGTGTGTTGTTCGAACAAATGTTTCAGACCACAATGGTATGTCATTAGCTCAAATTTCATCCCCATGAGGTAATTTCTCTATATTCTAATGCATGAATAATGGACTCTAATTCTAATTCGTTTGTACTTTTTGTGTGAGGACTCCACAGAGACCTTCCTTGCATGTGTCAGTGAAAACAACAAAATCTTTATCTGGATCTACAATATTCAATATTGGCACACTTGTCAAGATGTCTTTCAACTGTTGAAAGATCTCTTCACACTTGGGAGTCCATTCAAATTTCACTCCTTTCTTTTTCAAAGTTTTGATTGGGTTCACAATCTTTGACAATCCTTTTATGAATATTCGGTAATAACCGGTAAGACCCATGAATGATATAACCTCTATGACATTTCTTGATGTTGACCATCCTCTAATGGCCTCTATATTCTTGAGATCAACTGTTATCCCATTGGCTGAAATAATATGACCCAAGTAATGAATCTTCTTTTCACAAGAGATGTACTTACTTAGCTTAGCATACAATTTATGTTCTCTTAAAACTTGCAACACCATTCTTAAATGTTTCTCATGTTCCTCTTCTATCTTTGAGTAAATGAGTACTTCATCGACCAGGAACAAAATTATGAACTTGTCCATGTATTCTCATAACACTCCAATCATTAAGAACATGAAAAATGTTGGTTCATTTGATATCCCAAATGGAACTACCACTTAGCATACAATTTATGTTCTCTTAAAACTTGCAACACCATTCTTAAATGTTGCTCATTTTCCTCTTCTATCTTTGAGTAAATGAGTACATCATCGACCAGGAACAAAATTATGAACTTGTCCATTTATTCTCATAACACTCCAATCATTAAGAACATGAAAAATGTTGGTGCATTTGATATCCCAAATGGAACTCCCATGAATTCATAATTCTCGTATCTCATCTTGAATATTGTCTTGTTGAATTCCTCTTCCTTTATCCGCACTTAATGATAACCTAATATCAAGTAAATCTTGGAAAATATTCATTCATGTTTCCGCTGATCAAAAAAATCATCAATCCTTGGAAAATGATATTTTTTCTTTATTGTGACCTTATTTAATTGCCTGAAATCAATACACAACCTTAAGGTTCCATATTTCGTATTCAAAAAAAGAACTAGGGATCCAAAAGTGGCACATTGGGCATATAAAACCCTTCTTTAACAACTCTTCAAGTTGCATATCAAATTACTCTTTCAACTCTAGTGTGCCAATTCTATATGGTGTCATGGACATTGGGAAAACTCTTGGCACCAAACCAATATAGAAATCAATGTCTCTCTTTGGTGGTATTCCTAGTATTTCTCCAAAAAAATCCTCAAAATCCCTCAAGACCAGATGGTCTTCAATGATTTTCAGCTTATCTATGGCTGCCTCTACCATATGAGTTAAAAAAATATGACTTCCCTTCCTAAAACCTGTTTTCGATTGCACAGTTGAAATCTCTCTAACAACTACAACTCTTGGAATGCCTCAAACCTTTCCTTGCTTCCCTTCTTCATCAAGACATGTGATTGTATTTTTGTAACAGTCTAGGACAACATGGCATTTTTCCAACCAATCCATGTCAATTAGAAAATCATATGAACCCAATTGGATGTCGTTCACATCTACATTTATGTTGATTCCACTCTTGTCTATTGGACAATATTTAACTAGCTCATTGATCTTAGCCCCCGTGGATAATTGAACTAACCAATATTTATTATGTTTACTCCCTTGCAAGTGAAATATTTCAACAATGTCATAGTTTATGTAACTATGCTTAGCTCCAGAATCAATTAAAATTGTTATGGGTTGGTTATTAATCTTACCTTTGACTTCAATCATGGGGGATTGATATTTTTCCAGCTTCTTGTCCAAGTATGCATAAATCCTTGGCATGTTTCCTTCCATTTATTCCATTATATCAACCTCCTAAATTTTGAGGATATTCCTCATTCTTTCTCCTTTGTGAGGGAAATCCCTATATAAGTGATTTCCCTAACATCTGCAACATTGTACAGGTTGCTTCCTTGTCGTTTTCTCAAATGAATCTATAGTCTTGTGATAATTTTGGGTTGAATGACCTTGTTGTTTTGCTTGGGAGTTTCTCTTGAGAAAGGGTGTCTTAAAACCTTTCTTCCTTTGTTCCTTTAACCCTTCATCTTGTCATTCCAATCTTTTTGTAAAATTGGCCTTCCTCTAATTTTCTCATAAAGATATTTTCCTCTTCTTATGACTTCCTCCAAATCCTTGGGGTTATCATATTGTATATTGACAATGTAGAAATAAGGTAACCCACTCAAAAACCTTTGGATTTTTACCTTCTCATCCCTTATGAACTCAACATACTTCAACAATTCAAAGAACCTCTTCTCATATTCATCCATTTTCATGCTTCCCAACTTGAGTTCAAAGAAATATTTCATGTTCCTTTCATAATAATGCTTGGACATATAGTTTTCTTGGAAATATCCTTTGGAATACCTCCATGAGATCATTTTCTCATCAAGGTTCTTGGCTTTCTTAATTTGATCGCACCACATGGTTGTCTTTCCTTGCAAGTGGTTGGTTGCAATCCTAGCTTCTAATCTTGAGGGATGTAGCTAGAAATATTTCTTCATTTCCAACAGCCAGGCCTCAACCTATTCTCCTTTCCTGTGCTCACCATCAAAGTTTGGTGGCTCAATTTTACTTATTTCACCTTTCAAGATGTTTTCCTCAGGCCTTATCCTCTGCCTTCGGAAAGGAGGCACACTTGGGTTTCTCCCTGGCCATAAACATGCATGATTTATTACAGTGAATTTCCTTGGAGAATGATGGGACTTACTCATTCTTCTTGACTATTTATCTTTACCATGTTCATACCTTTTTCTTTGAGATCTATATGTTGTCACTTGTTTAGCAATAGCTACTTTCTTGGTGCAAGATTATTTGTTAAATTCACTATGCAACATATTCAGACTCTGGATTATCTCTTCATGAGCCTTCATAATCATTTCATTATCTGCCCTATAGCTCTTCACTTCTCTCTATAGACTTCTCATAGTTACAGGTTCATGCCTCCCTCTCCTTCCATTAGACTATGTCTCAGTGTTTCCCATGTTGACATGAAGACCTCAAACATCCTCCTCATGGTTGTAATATCCCCATGCATATTTCATAACTCCAGTCCTCATATAATAACCAAAGGTTTTTTCCTATACCTCTAATTATGCTAGAAATGTGCATGTAATAAATATTGTTAGAACATGCATACTATAAAACATTTCATTAATTAGAATGTCGGTTATTCTTCATATCAATTTATGAAGAATACAATGTACCAATTAAAAATATGATTCCTTAGACTCATTCCTCTATGAAACATCTCTCCAATGGTTGTACTCGAACCTCATTTAAAGTTCTATGTGAAAATTTACAACATTCACAACTTGCAATGTCCACTCACTTACTAATGCAGAATTTACTTTATTACTTAATGATAAAATTTTAGCACTAAATTAAAAATTATGGGCAGATAGATGACTTCTCCTCCTCAATACCTTTCCATTGACTATTTTTTTTCTCAAATATGAGCTCCAAGTTGAAATTTATGGTCCAGATAAGTTTAGATTGTTTTCCCATTTTATCCTTGTATGTTGTAGGTATCTTCATTCTTTTCGTGGACCTTTTTACATACCCAGATTCCCAATCTGGGTCCTTTTTGTTCTTCTATGGTTCATAATATTTCCATAGAGTGCTCTTTTGCCTCAAACATACTTCTGAGCAAGGAGTTATGCCATATGGAAGTATATTGGTGCCAAAAATATATGCTCTATAACTTCAGCTATAAATTCCTCATATTAGCTCTAATTTTCCTCCATAATAGCTCGTTAGAGATATCTCTCTGAGTTCTTTTATCTAAATTGAAAAAAACTATGCAATGCATACAACACTTACAGTTTTCAAAAATAGAACTCTTAAAAACATTTCTTTGGCCCTCAAAAATTCCTTGCAAGGTTATGACCTTTAAAATCTAGAAGATTTAGTAGAAAAATGATTGTTTTACTATTATAACAGTCCTCCAATCCACATCGTTCATCCCAAAATCAAAATAAATCTCAATTGTTGATCCACTAAACCTTCCCCAAGTCTGTGAATGAATCTCGTTTATTCATCACCAACTCAACGCAATATGGACCATTGATCTGAGATACATTCACGATTGACAATCACTCATTTCCTTTTGTAAACCAACATGTTCACCGATTTCCCCGAATCCTGACCATCGGCTATCTCTCTCGAAAAACAAATATTTACCACAAATCGCATTGAACATCGATCATCAATGACTGACCATTAGAGAATTCCCTTGACAACCAACAATTCCTTCGATCTCCGACCATCGGTCGTCAGCCATCTCTTCTTTGATGTGAAAACTATGCTGACATGTGTTTCAAGATAAATCCGTAAGTGTAAACACAAACCGATCTCCCTAGATCCACCTATATCTAGAACAAAGCAAAACAGAATAGGACGCTTTCCTTAAGTTTTAAAT
>CBVK0102778051.1:0-12281 GCA_900067695.1 Picea abies
AGTGCATGCAAGAATCCCTTAGAATCCTTGAGTTTGCAGCAAGAATCAAGCTCAGGATGGATAGAGACTTGGAAAGTACAGAGGACAGATGAAGGTCGAAGTCACCTCGTAGAAATCAAGCTGAGGAGGAAAGACGTCGAGTTATTTGGTGAAGAACTATTGAGAGCCTGAACGGATGGTGGGAATTCTTGGAGGGAGAAACGCTGACTTTTCGTGGACCGTTATATCTAGTAGATATGTGGGGAGGATAAGACCAAGTGTTTTTCAACGCTCGCAATATCAGGAGAGATAACAACCGTTATATCCAGAGGAGCATGAGTTGTTGATTGGGCGCTCTGAAATTTTGGCATTTTAGCAGTCGGGAGTGTGGAGGAAGTTGTTTTCAGGAATCGCAAGTCACGAAATCTTGATAAGAGAAGGAAGAATCTAGAACGTTGGATCACGGGAGAATTAGTACCATCTATATGGTTTAAGCGTTCATCGCGGTTTCTCATTTCAGAAGAAAAGAAGAGGGTCACTTCACAAATTCTCGATACGCGAAATCCCGATGCGATTTGGACCGTCAAATCATGGGAGAATCAGGACCATTAATCTGTGGCAAGGAATTTCATGGGTTAGGATATCGGGAAAAGGAATAAAATCCATTTCGCATACCCCTGACAAGCGAAATATCGACGTGCTCGAAGATTGGGCCCTATTTCGCAGTCGAGGGTCACATCAAGAGAATTTAAGGGAGGAGCTAGGGATCGTTAGCCCATTTCAAGATTTTGGGAATCAGAGAATTTGGGGTGACTCACAACAGAAGTTCCGATATTGCGAAACACAACATGCCTTTTGGGTTAAGTCTGTGGTCACGTGGAGTGGAGGCTCGCATCTAGTGCATGTTCACTCAGGCAAAGCATATAAAGGGAGACCTATGGTTATATGTGTGAAGGGTTCCAGCGGGGACCAAAGGATCCATTTTGGCTTGGGAATAGGAAGATCCAAAGATTGGGAGGTCAAGGAGACCCTCCTGAGGTGGGGGTTTGCATCATTTTGGAAGAGGTATAAGGTCCCAAGTACCATTCTCCATTAAAGAGTGATACTCTTGATTCATTGTTGTGTCCCAATATGGATGACCTGAAGCTTCTACAAATGTTTCTAGATCATGAGTCTTTGAAACTTGATCCAAAAGAGAAGAGGTTCATTGGAACTATGAACATGTCTGATGTTGATATGAAGGATCACTAGCAAGATCACCAACTACTTCCTGAACTCAATGGACCCATCTAGGAAGTTGTGGTGCTCGTGTAGTTTCATGTTTAATGGTCTCACCTAGAGGAAGGTGAGTAGGAGGAGGTGTATTTTCATCCTCACTATCATCATCATCTGAAGAATAAACCAAAATAGGAACATAAGATGACACAAATTTTAAAGATGGCTCCTAGGCCGAGGAAGGAACAAACGTCGAATTAGGCTCACAGGCTAAGAGATTTTCATCAAATTTAATATCTCTTCTAATAATAACTTCATTAGAATGAGGTTGAATAAGTTTGTAACCTTTGACATCTTCATAATATCCAACAAAAATACACTTCTCACTTTTAATCTATAAAGATTTCCTTTTCTCATCATGAATGTGAGCCCATGCTACACTACCAAATACATGGAAGTGGCTTACATTTGGATTAATTTTATTCCATGTTTCTTCGAGTGTTATATTTTTTAGATCCTTTGTGGGAGTGAAATTCACTATGTAATTTGCACATTTAATGTCTTATTCCCAATAATTAAGACTTAATCATTTAGACTACATCATAAACATAACCATTTCTTTTAATGTATGATTTTTTATCTCAATAACACCATTTTTTTTTGGTGTATATGGAGAAATGTGTTGCATTTGGATGCCCTATGCAACACAGTAACTTGTAAAATTGTTGTCCACATATTCGCCTCCATTATCTATTCTTAACCTTTGAAGTTGATGTCGATATTATTTTTCTACAATGGCCTTGTAGGCCAAAAACATGTCAAACACTTCACTCTTAATTTTTAAGAATTAAACCCCAGTGTGTTTGGAGAGGTCATCAATGAAAGTTAAGAAATACTTACACCTAGAAAAACTAGGAGAATAAAGCGTGCCACACAAGTCACTGTGAACAAGTTGGAAAGGCGTTAAGGTGTGCCAAGAGGCACATTTGTCAAAATTGTCATGATGATGTTTGTTGAGAACACAACCAACAAAAGCACCATATTTGTAAGAAACAAGAGGAATAACATTCACCATATATTGATTACATAGTTGATGCAATGAGTGGTAGTTTAGATGACTGGACCTCTCATGCCAAAATTTTCTCAAGTAATCTCTATAAGCAACACAAATTGATGGAAAAGGTGATGACCTAAAGTTTTCAAACTTGTACATCCTGGTAATATCATTGACAGTTCTAGTTGCAAGAACATGCTTAAGATATTTTAAATAATTGGTTACAACCTGGTGAGGTGAAAAATCTATGGTTTTACCTTCACCTGAATGAGTGATTTGATACACTAATAAAAGGTTGTGGGAAAGACTTGGAACACATAATACATCATTGAAATGACCATTATCTACTTGAATTTTTCCAGACCCTACAACATTAAAATATCTTTCATCACCAACAAAGATATTTTTGGTGTTACATTCATGAAGAGAAAAAAAATATGGCTTTATCCTTATCCATGTGATAAGATGCTGCATAATCAATAAGCCACTCATCCGAAGAAGAAGTAGAAGTTTCACTGAAGGAGAAAACGAAAGTAGAAAGTGCATGTCCATGGGAAGAAGAAGAATCAATATTGATGTTATTCTTCTTCATTGTTGCTTCTAAAGATTCCATCTTCTTAAATCATTTGGACTCCACATGACCATGTTTCCCACACAATTTGCAATGTATGTTGGTCTTCTTAATTTTATATTTTTCTCCTTCATCACCATTAAGAGTGGTAGTTCCCTGGGAGGGTTTGGGACCCTTATTTTGCTTGTTGTTGTAACAAGGATGTTTCTTATTGGGATTCTTGGTTTATCTTTCTACTAGGACACTAAGGCTTTGTTGGAGGTACCTACAATGTTGATCACTCCAAATTGCACAATTTTATATTTATTTCTAATCAAAGCATCACAAAAACACTCAAGAGTGGGATATTTGTAGGAACTCTCTAGATCATCTCTAGTGGCATAAAAAGTAGATATAAAGACATAATATGAACTACCAAGATTACAAAGGATAATACAAATGCATCAGTCTTCCTTTAGATCTATTTTGTAGTATATACATAAAATTCTAAGTGTTTTGATCTTACATAAATAATCTTCAATGAAAGGAAAAACATTAGGACTTAGAGCCATTAATTGAGTTTCTATCTGGTGGGATCGAATAATATTTTGTTTACCAAACACAGTTTCAAGCTAAGTCCAAGCTGCATCGGGAGCATCAATTCCTTGAAGGTGAAACCTTAAATCATGAGAGATGGACATTATGATTATCCCATGTGATTCATCACTCTTATTAGCCCATTTTACTTTACTTTCATCATTAGTGGATTCTAGTTCTTATCCCAAGGTAATATGGTAGAATCCTTTACTTTTTAATACATCTTCCATATGGGATTTTCATTAGAAGTAGTTGGTACTAGTAAGAAAAATATCACTGGGAGATTCCATATTAAAATATGCAAAAAAAAAAATGAAACTAATGGTTTGGATGGAAAGATCTTGAAAAAATAGGTTGTTTGAAAAAATGACATTGAAAATGGACTTCGGATGTGAAAGCTATGCCCTTTTGAAAAAAGGCATAAATGACAACCAAATATCCAAGTGGTAAGTAGAAGTTGGTCCATGTGGTGATGCTCTTCTTTATCTAATGCTTCCTATAAGCTCACTTTTAAATAAGTTACTTTATGAAGTGGCCCAGTTTTAAAGAATAAGCATGAATCACTTTTACAATGAAATTGCTTTATAAATGAAAGTTGCATGCAAATCAAATAACTTAAAATAAAACATTAAAGTTATTTAATAGTGATTCACTTTTATAATTAAGTGAAATGCACTTTACAATGAATGCATGGAATTTTCAAAAAAAGTAACAAAAAAGATACGTGAACTCAAGACCTCTTACTAAGTAACTTTCAACCAAGTGAGTTAGTGCAAAACACATTATAGTCTTAAGAAGGAGGATTGGGGGTGTTGTTTTTGTTGTTGTGTAAGATGGCCTTGGAGTGTGTGCTCAACAAAAACTTATTTTCATGCATTCACACAATAAAAAAAAATTCGCTTGTCGACAAAAGCTAGGGTTAGATCTTGGTTAGATTACTTGAAAAATACAAGTTTTCCTTCTGTTTCTACTTTACTGAGATCACACAGAACGCACGACACATAGAATATGTAGAGAGGAAAACCATTTCCACTATGTTTTTGATTTTCCGAGATCGCACAGAGCGTAGGGAAAACACATATGTAGATCGAAAAGAGTAGAAACCTGGAAATAAAAAACAAAAAATTAAAATAAAACCGAAATATTATCTTTGTAAAAATTTAAAAGGGCGTATTCAAGCTTTATACCTCCAGATTTGACTAAAATGTATGTATCTTGGGAAAACAAAACCTTCTCAAGTGAAACGAAAAGTGTTCATGACTAAATGAGCATTTCATATGCAATGGAACAATCCTCTTATCCCATAAAAGAATGAAAAATGGTAGAAAACATAGATACGACAACACAAATTTAAGACCTCAATCTACAATGGGAGAAGGTCTTCAAATTCGCGCTGATACCATGTTCGAAAAAACATGTATTCCAACAAAGGACAAACAATTCTCACACAATTAGATCAAATATCAACACACCGATGTTTTTACGTGGTAAATCTCCTGTGGGAAAATATCCATGACCCTCGCCAAGGCGGTCACTTGGAGCAATTTATTAATGCAAAAGAAAAATATTACAAAGAGATTTGCAAGAGAGTTTCTCACAATCGATCATCGACAATTGACCCTCCATGCTATTTCAATAGATATCACTGACCAATCAAGTGTTAATCCATGGATCGATGTAACCATTAAGATCGAGGAGAATATGAGCTGTCAAATCACTCTATGTCAGGAACATTAAGATCGAGGAGAATATGAGCTGTCAAATCACTCTATGTCAGGAACATATCACAACTATCAGATTACCTAACTACAAATACATACTAATGCATACTAAAGAACAAACTAAGAAACACACTTTTTACCTAATGACACATTAGACCAGTTTGATCTTAACTAACTCTTAAGTGTATCCTAACAAAAAATAGAAAAACATTCTAGGGATTTGTGTGTGATCAATATTTGTAAATTGATGTTAACACAACCTAAAATAAGGTAGACTAAACAAGTACATATTTTCTCCCTCTTTGGTTTGCAAATCCATTGTAATGTCATATATGAAAATTCATAATGAATTTTCCATCTTTGCCTATGCATCTATATAATCAAGAAATCCACCACAAATCCTTTTTGGAGGAAATCAACCAAAAAATGAGAAATAAAGGGACAAAAATGAATGTGAACACTATCCAACAAAATTTGTTGGAGTTAGACTCTAAGAAGTTACAAGAGAAAATTGAAAACCTTGACCAATTCTTAGGCATCAATGAAGAATCCTTTACAATGCTTATATGATGAGAAGCCCCAACAAGACATATTGTTGTAACCTAAATTGACTTCATCAATTTATGTCAGTTTTTGCCCAAATTAGATTTTCTTGCTCATAACGAAACTTCTTTTAGGTCTAGATTTTATCAGACTCATCCAATGGTCTAGATTTGATCAAACATAGATCAACAACTCACATTTGATATTGTCCCTAAATCAATAGTCCATATTTAATTTCGGCCCTGAAGTGCATCGAACACCGATATATCGGGAATTTTAAGCCTTTGAGCAAGTTATAACACAAGTATTCAATAACCGGGCCACCAGGATCACCATATCACCGAGCCATCGGGACCACTATAGTACCGAGACATTTTAACGTCATCTCATATTAGATATCAGAGTTTTGTGGGGACCACTATAGTATCGAGACATTTTAACGTCATCTCATATTAGATATCAGAGTTTTGTTTAAATTCTATAATATGGATATACGATATACTCGATATCTGATATACGATACACCTGATACCTGAAGTTCTAACATTGGATATCAAACTCATCTTGAACCCAAAAATATCATACATTTTTTCCATGTCTCGATATCTTGTAAACTGGGCCCCACAACTAAAAGTTAACACTTTGTGCAGAGTTTTGTAACTCGCTCATTCACATTCAAACTACATAACAACACCTTTGCATTATAAAACCATTGAAAATGAATTCCATAATGAATGTGGGATAAATAATTAAACCCACAAATTGACAGTCGTTGTTTCCTTCCATATTTATCTGACGACTGTTGAATCTTTTTTTTTATACAAGAGCTAAATTATGGTTTCCAATGGTTAGTCCGTTAAACAAGAACTCGACAAGAGGAAGAATGTTGATGGTTAGTGATTCATGTCATTGGTTACGATATATAGAGTAGAAAAAGGATGAAGCTATTAGACCTCAATCTCATATATCTCTCTAATATTAGATCAAAAGTTCTATTGCACTAGCTGCAGTTGTATTCGAGATGCTTTCTCGAGATCAAAAGTTCTATTGCACTAGCTGCAGTTGTATTCGAGATGCTTTCTCGGAAGATTTTGTGGGTCAGAGATTCATTTCATGATTTAATTGTAAAAATAACAAGTTAGAGGGATATAAGAGATTTTTTTTTTTTGTGAGAATAGGGGGGAAGTTTAGGCAACGAAGGATGAGTTTTGTTGTAATAAGCCTAGAGGGATTTCTCTGTAAATGTTTTCTTATTGAGGGAACCATTAATTGGATTCACCTCTTGTTTATGTAGAGCCTTGTTTCTCTTTCTATTTTTTGTATTAAGATTCTCATGTTACATATTTGTTCTTTTCATCATTATTTGAATGAAGTTACAGACAACAATTTGGTACAACCACCAATGATGTTAATCAATCAAGAGATTCTATTTTGTAACTTACAAGTTAAATTCGTATGTGTTGAAGATAAATACAACCTAGTTTGTGTCACATCCAGTTTTTATCATTTCCGTGTTGCATGAAGTATTTATGCAAGATATGGAGTTTTAGATTAAAGGATTTTGAATACTATCAACCCTTCTTCTGTACTTTGATGTATATGATTATAAACCAACAAGTTAATTTTATAAGTGTTATGTTGTTGGATTCATGGTTTATGCCCATCTCATGCACTTATTCATTTGTTGGATTCATTATTTTAAATTCCCAATAAATCATTCTTTCTTCATCTCAATCTTACAAGGACTTCCTTACTCATTGTCAGGGTTGAGATTAATTTTTTCCCTTCTTTTCTTCCACCTATCATTACCAACCATTATGATGTGCTGAATAAGATTTTGTTCCCAATGGAAAGGCCTTCAATCTAAGAGGTTTTTAGTCTCTTTATTTCTAGTATGTTGTCATTTTACCCTTAACCCTATTTATCCTTTTCTTTATTCATTTAAATCTGGCATCCCGAGCTTAATGTTGAAGAGTTATTGCTTAGTTATAGTGGGCAGTCATCTTTATTAAATTTGATGAGGGATCCCCCTATGGTCCAAGAGATAGCTTGTGGCCCAAAGTAGGTTTTGAGATGCCTTGGTATAGTTCTTAAATAACCTGAAACATCTCAAGGTTACAACACATCCCATGTAACTTCCCCATTGATGTGGAAGGAACATTGCATCAACCTCAATGAAATGTGTTGAAAAGGTCAATGTGGTGTTCTTTAGGTTGTTTTATAGAGAATATAGGGCCAAGGAGCCCTATGAAGGAAAAATATCCTTCCCACTTTAGACTATCTAAAAATATCAAGTAACCTTAGGGGGTAACCCTCTTGATTGTAAATATTTTATAATAAAGGGTTCTTCAAATAAAATTGAAGAATGACACTAATTCCAAGTACAAAAATTGAAATATTCGATTGAAAATAACTAAAGAAATAAAGAGATCAAAAACCGTTTAATGAATGAATGTAATGATTTATACAAAGTGCACCATATTCTTGGTTAACCAACTTTAAAGATGAATACAAAACATAAACAAAATAATAGAGTAAGAAGTAATACTTCCAAAAGATATTTGCTCAAGGAAGAGTATACTTCAGAAGAATAACATATAGAAAAGTAAAGATAAAACTAGAAAGAAAATAAAAATATCTAAGAAAACTTCCATATTTTATCAATGATTATTCCTAGACCTTACCACACTTCAATAGTAAATACTGTAAATATGAAACTGAAATAAAGGAATTTAATACATCATATATAAATCCAATAGTCATAATGATATAAGCCATCAAGTGAACAAATAACAATACTTCTGGTGCATTCAAAGCTTTGAATATTATAGAAACATGTTTTCTTGAGAGTAACTCCCAAAATAACTTTTTGAATTCAAATCTTTAAGTTCTCCAAAATAAAGAAAACAAACTATTACAATAAACTGGTCAAACAGGGGGTGAATCCTCTATGACAAATAAGACACAAGTTCATAAAAATTGCTTCTGAGACATCTAATAACTAATATACTGTGTGAAGTTGGTTCATTCATCAACCTGGAAATGATCCTATATCGTGAGCTCTTCTCTCACTTTTAGTTTTTTTCCTTTAACTGTTTATATTCTGTTAAGAAACAACAATATCTATATTTAGAGATATTTGTTTCAGAATGTCATTTTATCAAGTTGATCTACATGTTATTTTTATTTCTTTGATTATGTGTCCCTACTAATGCGGAAACATGCGCTAATATTGATGTTGATGTCTATGCTGATAATGACACTGACATGGAAACTAGTGCTATCATGTGAGTTGAAGTACAAATAGGAGTTAATACTGAAGTTTTGTTTCTCAAACTTTATAGTTGTTACTATTCATTTCCTTTTGGAATTTTGTATTCCAACATCTTACGTCCAACAATGTCTAATTTTGTGTATAGATCATAACATGAAGGGGTAAGTTTTCATGAATATTTTTGAGAATATTGAGTAACATGAAATCATTAGATAACTTCTCATAAATAACTATTCCCCTTATCAGAATTGTTGCATCATCAAGGGGTTCATAATTTGACCTTTTTCTTCTCAAGATCTTATTCATAATTTTCAATGGGGAAAAACCATATTTGCTCATTCCATGGAGTAGGAATTCCAAATTCAAATGCTTCTAAAAATCTACTTCTGAAATCATGACCAAACTGTAGAACTGCTTGACATTTGTTTTGAGCTAATGTTATCAAACTAAGTTTGACATTGACAATACTTACATCGAAGATAAAAGTCGTTTTGTCTATGTTATTCAAGACCTATATATCTTCATTAGTTCTGTTATTTAGGAATTTTATAACATCATTGGTGATCTGAACCTTACCTCCTAACTGCTCCCGAGCCTTTTTTACCTTTAATCTCATACTTCTCTCAATATTTTATGTATATTTAAGCACAATAAAATGTCCTCTCATATGTTGCATACTCACTTTTATCTGATCCCAGATACAATGTTTTGCTCCTACTAGATATTTTCTTGTAGAAATTTGTTTATTAAAATTTTGCTTCATTTCTTCAAACTCATTAATATTTTTGGTAGATTTAGCTATTTCTTTGTCTTTTTGAGTTATATTAGCATAATCACTATTTATTAATGCATTTATCTTTTCCACATGTGCTTGTAACTCAAAAATTTTGAAGCTTCCATTGATTATCATTGATTATCATTTTCAGCCTTCTGTAATTCCTCTTGAACTGTTGACAACTATTTTTTGAGTTGTATGATTTTCTCTTCATCTAGTCCTACTAGAATTTCCTTGACATCTGGAATAATTACCTTTTTGAATAATTTAGTTGGTGATGGAGTTGCCTTTTCTTCAATGATTTTATCAATAATTGCTTCATATTTTTCATTTTGTTCTGAAATAATTCTGATTTGATTTTTCAATTGGTCCTTTTCTTTTTCCAATTCTACTATCTCTTTTGTTTAGCTATGTATTGTAGCAGGTAAATTCATTTTGTCTTTGAGGTTTTGAATCTATTTATCCTTTTATTTTATCATTTAGGATGTACTAGATTTGTTTTTTGTTGTTGTTCACAGAGATTAGCTTTTGCTCCAAATCATTTATTGAAAACAATCGAGCTTTGTTTGTATCCTTAGTTTGTAGCTGATTTTCTAGCTTGATCATTTGCATCTTTAGCCTTTTCACATCAAGAGATGCTTGTATCGAATATTTGTCCATTGTGTTACCTGTTTGTTTATGTCATTCAATTTTATCCTCGTGTGTTTATAAAAATCAACAGTAAACTTAGTGGTTTCATACTCATGAGATTTGAGATCATTTTCTTTCTTATCAACCTTTGGTTGCAAAATAACCATTTGCAAGGTGGATTTTTCAGAATCAATGGAAGACAATAATATTGAGGGAGTAGAACCTTCATGGATAATCTTTGAATACATGTTCTCTTTGGTTTTCTTGGCCAAATTTTTGTTTAGAGCCATTTATGTAAAACCATCAATCTATTTCCTAGCAACTGTAACTTCCTTTGAAACTTCACCACCTAAGATATGCTAAAACACTAGATGCTAGAATGTGAGTGATTGACACCACTTGTTTTTCAAGAAAATAATTTTCAATCTGCTTCAATTTACTTGCTTCTTCTCCAACTTAAGGATCGATTCTTTTCTTTTTTGTTGGAGGTTTTGGTTTATCTTCCTCCTAAGGATCATTAGACATTTTCCTTTGTAAATATTCCTTTTGTGGAGTTACCGTTGTAACATCCATGGAACTTCCTTCTTTTGATGATGTTTGATGTTTCTCCTACAAAATTTGTTGCACTTCTACCTATGACTCTTTGTTTACCACTTGCTCCTTCTTTGCATCTAAATGATGGTTATATGGTACCAAGACAACTGCAGGATTCACATTGGAAATTATCTGATATGGTTCATAATGGAAAATAATATCTTCTTCAAAATGAAAATCTTTTATCATGTATTCAATAATAGTATAAGTTGTTCTAGTTTTTTTAACAAAGACAGATAAAATTTTAGATGACAGAATGAAAAAAGCCTTTTTGATCTTTGAAATAAAATGAATATGAACTAAATTAAGTCTTTGCCTAATGTACTCTAAGGAAAAAATCCTTGGAGTTAGGTAAATTGGAAGCTTGTAAGGCGTCAAGTTAGACCCATAGATTCTTAGAGCTATGCAATCCTTAGAAATGTACCAATCTGCATATTTAAGTCATGGATTGATGTACAATAAATACTTACATTCAAGAAATAACCTAGGTAGAAGATAATTTAAGAACAAGGTATAGGATACAACATAAAACAATTAACAAATATATTGAAACCATGTTGTTGGCCATAATCTCTTACAACCCGGGTCCATTCAAAAACTAGATGTGACATTCCTTAACATCAAATGATGAAAATACGATGGCTGATGATATATGAGAATATATACTAAATATGATTGATGTTTGAAGCACTTCAACTCTTCAAAATGAACTAACCACTCATGAATTATATCAAACAAGAAACCAGCAAAACTGAACTTGGTTGATTGAGCTACTCTATTTTTTTTTTCAAAGGAAATCCTTGTATAAAACCCTTCGAGTACTTCCCCATGATCCATGGATGGTAAACGGGGTAAACCATCGACCTTGATTACACAACCTCACCTCGAGGGAATCAAGAGAGTTGAACCCACGACCTCCCTAACTGATCATTGGGGGAGAGATCTCATGTATGGCTCAAGACCGCTTGAGCTAACTCTCAGGGCTTTGATTGAACTGCTCTATGGATAAACCCTAGAATGGTATCATCACATAGGCGTCATTCTCATATCCCAATATCATTCATAACATAGATATCATTTTCCTCTATGACTCTTTAAATAAAGAGGAACATAAAGGAAGTTTTAATTTAGGCATGCTTGCACCCATTATGATCGAGGTGGATATTGGTGGCCACCCACCTATTCCAACTGGCTCCTTGTTTCCGTTTTTAATTTAGTACATATTTTTGTACTTCTTTATAATTGTGATTTCTACACTTTTGGGGTTGTCTGAAGCTTCACACATTCTCCAAGTGGATATGGGTGGCCTCTTGCCTAATCCAACTGGCTTATTTTGTATGTTTTCATGT